>JAMKQA010029488.1:0-28422 GCA_024699735.1 Posidonia australis
ATCATACATAAGCATGTAGAATAAGCAAGCACGCATTTTAGCAGACCTTAGACAGTAGGAAACCTAGAAAGACCGAGTTTTCTCGGGCGTATGGGGGTGCCTAACCCCTTCCCCATGCGTAACCAGAATCCTTACCCTTTCTCTGGCCCGCATTCGTATTGCATTATCCATTAGGTACGGATCATACATGCATCTTTGCATTTGTTTTCTGTCTTTTGTGTGTTGTGGTTTTCCTCGTCTTTCCATTAAAAGACTAGGTGGCGACTCCCTTTTCTTGCTTTTTTCCTTTCCTTGCCCCTTCGCCATCCTGGCATGGTTGTGATCCTCCTTCCCGCCTCCCTCGGGTCGGCATGGTCACATCAGGAAACTCAAAGTCTAGAACAAACATAAATGCATGCAAATCATAATGAAAAAATGGGCTGCCTGCACCCTGTGATCAGGCTGGTGTGCTAGGAAGGTGCACCAGCTATGTGCATCATCCTGGTGCGCCAGATTGGTGCGTCCCTGTACTGCAACCTGATTTCAGAGTTTGGGCCTGATGTATGCAACTAATTGGGTTACTGACTATTCAGATCATTTACCTAGATGCCACAGAACTTAGTCATGTTAAATAAACAAGCATTAAAACACTCTTATCATTCTCTCCTCAAGTCATGCATGTTCATGGGTTTACAAGGACTGTAGTTACTGTTGATGGATATTAGGATTCATGCAGTGATCTGGCTGACTTAGGGAGCATAAGGAAATGATAATACATGTATAGGGGATGCATCACAGTTCATGTTCCATAACTAGTGGTTAAATAGGACTATGATTCATTGTAAAATAAAGATCACACAGTGCAAAATCATCATGACAAAGAAGCAATGAACATATAAGGGAGCATCATGAACATCCAAAATAACACAAAAAGGCATGAAAGAACATTACTATATAAACAATATATCAATTTAGTTGCAGGTTTTATCTAGAATATAATGTAAAACCTATGTGGAGAGATGGGTGAAGGACCTTACCTTGCCTAGGGTGTCTCCTCCTTGGATGGCTTAAGATATCTCCTCCTTGTTGCTTTGGACTCAGTTGGGAGTGCTCAGGGATGCGAGAGTGTGCTCTGGAAGTTGGGGTGCAGGTTGCTAGGAGTGGGTGACTTGCTAAGAGAGAAAAAATGTTGCTTATGGATGGCCTTTTAAAGAGAATGAAGAGGTAACTCCTTGGGATGCCAAAAGCCTCGAAACTCAACGGACTTGCATAGATTTGTGAAGGAATACTCTCAAGGGAAGGTTACAAGCACAGAAAATGGAAAGCCAACAGCCAGCACCTTGAAAAGTGACCGTGCGCCAGCTTGGCGTGCTAACTTGGTGCACCGACTTGGTGCGCTAGCTTAATGCGTCGACTTGGTGCGCCATCGTAGTGCGCCAACTTGGTCGCCAGCTTGGTGCACCAGTTTCGTGCGCCAACTTGGTGTGCCAGCTTAGTGCGCTAGTTTCGTGCGCCGACTTGGTACTCCAGGTTGGTGCTCTAGATTGGTGCTTCATATCTAGCTGCCTGAATTATTAATTAGACCATAGATTTGTTATAGGCTTAGGGTAACCAAGATGCCAGATAGAGCACAAAAGAGATTAGGCTTGCCGTATCCAAAGTAACATCCCTTGGAAAGTTCACCTACGAGCCACCTGAAAATTGGCATGTCTATACATATGGCATGCATTCTTATGACCATGCCAGCCCAGGGATCCGGCATGGAATCGCACCAGAGAGAGGAGATCACAACCATGCCAAGATGGCGAAGGCACAAGATCGGATAAAACGAAAAAGAAAAGGAGTCGCCACCTAGTCTTTTAAGGGAAAGAAGAGGAAAACCACAAAAAAACCATAAAGGATTGAATGCATGAGATGCAAATATGAAGGCTAGATGTCTATTAACCAGAGGATGAGTAAGGATTCCTATTACGCACGGGGAAGGTGTTAGGCACCCCCATACGCCCGAGAAACTCGGTCTTTCTAGTCTAATGCGCTTGCTAGAGGCTAAATGAATGCTTGCTAAAGGCTAGATGAATGCTTGCTAAGCCTAGATCGTGCTCTAAACATGCTAATATGAACACCAGGATAAGACTCGATGGATGTGCAAGATGGTATGCCAAAACTGCAAAGAAGTCCACATAAAATATTGCAATCATGAAAAACAACACGACAAAGAAAATCACATGAAATGACAAGGTTCTGGGCCAGAATGGTTCAAAAAATCATACAGGTCTCAAGAATGTCAAAAATGCAACCGACTCTGGTCATCAGAATCGAAGAAAGTATCGCGAAAATCAAGATGGGAAAACTACAAAGAAGTTCGCATAAAATAGGAAAACTATGACATGTGAAGAAATTTACATAAAATGACAATGTTTTTTTAAAGAATGGTTCAGAAAATTACACCAGCGTCAAGGGGATCAAAAATAAAACAAACCCAAATCATTAGAAGCGTAGAAAACACCATGGAAATCTGAAAGGAAAACTTGCAAAGAAATCCACATAAAACAGGCAAATGGTGACGCGTGAAGAAAATCACATAAAATGACGATATTTTTGTAAAGATTGATTCAGAAAACCATACTGATGTCAAAAAGATATAAAGTGGGGTCAGCCCGAGTCATTGGAATCATGGAAAAAGTCGTGAAAATCAAGAAGGAGAAATAATCCGCAAATGGGCCAAATGTAGGCCTTTCGGTCATTTCGTATATGCCCTTAGGTAATTAAATCCAAATCAAATCGGAAAAATCCAAAAATACAGAATAAAAGGAACCAAAATCGAATGTCGGGTGAGGGACTCCGGAAACAAAGTGAAGAAAAATCTACGAAAAAAACACATGAGATGCAGGCTCAATTAAAAGGGACGAATTAATACGCAAACATGATAAAAACTATTTAAATGCACGAATAAGTGCCTAAATGTGCAAAAGGTGCTTAGGAATGACTTAGACCAAGGTTATGCAAGACTTAATGCAAGAACTAGCGTGCATGTGCATGAATTGGGGAACATGGGCAATTTGGTCATTTCAATAGTCAAATATGATGAGTGCATGTATAAGAATGATGCCTAGTCTGGGATCTATCAAAATGTGTGCAAAATGTCCAAAAAATGTTACTAGCAAGCAAACATGCAAAGGATAAGGTTTAAAAACAATAAAATGATATAAGCGTAGTAAAGAACAAGACGAGGGACTAAAATGCAAAATTCGCAAAAAAAGGGAAAACATGGATTAAAGAATATTTAATGACTTCTATTCTAATATGGAGATGATGGAACAAATGACAATGTGGCACTGAAATGTGTGAAAATTGCACTATGGTAATTTCCTAAAAACTCAAGGTCTAATGTGCAAAATTCACACATAAGTGCAAATGTGATTAAAACTGAAATTAAAGATTAATTTTCAATGTAGACATGATTTTTAAATGGAATCCATGACTAAGTGCAAAAATATGAAATACAATAAGTGGAAATTATCAAAAATATGTGAAAAAACAATTAAAACCCTAAATGATGGATTTAAAATTAATCTAAGGGTCTGGATGCAAATTTTCTATATTCAATAAATATATTTTAGGAATTTAGGGGCTTATATGCAAAATTTCTAGGCCTGAATGTGATACAATTTGACTTATGTACAAGCTCAGTGTAATTATGGATGACTTCAGCGCTATGGATGCAAAACTTACAAAGAAAACTCATTTTAAAGGATTCTGAGGGCAAAATGCAAAAGCTCAGGACTTAAATGCAAAGAAAACATAATCTCAGGGGCTTAAGTGTGATAAAACATGCATGAATAGAAATGAAAATAGAATTAAAAATTAAATAGGATAAAACATGCAATATTTACAATGTAATTTAAAAAAAGGAGAGTTCAAGGGCCAAAGAATAAATTCCTAGGACTTAATTGCAAAGAAAACATGAATGCAGGGATTTAATTGTGAGAAAACATATACTTACAAAACTGATAGTGAAATTAAAATGTGACAGGGTAAAGCATACAATATTTACAATAATAATAAAAGAAACTAAAGGTTATTTGAAACAGCAAGGACTTAAACATAAATAACTAGACTCAGATGTAATGAAAAAGGACTCAAATGAAAACAATTTAAATTGGAGGGTCTTTTAAATAAAAAAACAAAAAACACTAACAGTCACCACCGGCGCTTCGAAGATCGCCAGCGTCGATAGCCTAGGAGGCTCATCTGAGCCCCACCGGGCAGCTGATCGGAGATCAGAGAAAGGGGGAAGCTGGAGGAGGAGATGGGGAAGCAATCCGACGGCTCAGATCAAACCCCCGACGGCTGGAACGCACCATCGATCTCCCCTGCCGGCATTCTTCTCCGGCGATGGGGACTTTCACGGCAATGCATCCAGAGGTGGTGGCTTGGCGCGGCGAAGATCGAAGAGACTCCAGGGCGACACGGCAAGGCTGTGGGGTAGCACGGGCAAGGTTGGAACGGCCTTAGGCGCTTTCCCATTCATGGGCTTCAACGAGATGGACCATCGACATCGAGGAGGTGTTGCAGCAGCAGAGGCGGTCTGACGAATACCTGAGGATCTTCAGAGGGTCGTATGGGAGCTTTTGGTGGCGGTGGTTCACAGCTGGCGTGACCGGAGCATCCCAGGAGATTCCACGGCGAAGGCGATCGACGATGGAGCAACGGCGACGTCTTCAGGCGCTTGAGGGCCCTCCCCTAAGTGATAAGAACTCAGGGAGGAGGAGGAGGAAGAGGGGAGGGAAGAAGGAAAGGCCCGTGGGACCTTGCCAGGACATGGGAGGCCTGGGGTCTCGCCGATAGTGGTGAACCCACCACTGGAGGTAGCGAAAGGCGGCGCAGAGGCAGTGATCCCCGGTGACACACGGCCCAGGAAGCTAGTATGTGCTGGAAGAAACTAACGAAGATGATTTAAAGTAAAAAGAGGGGAGGATTACCTAGTGGATGTTCTGGTTGTCCCTGGTGGCAGCGACAGTGCTCCGATAGGATGCTCTGGTTGCGGAGGTCAGTGCTTCTGGGGGCGAGAAAAAGGGGTGGAAGAGGAGCTCTGGATGAGCGGGATTGTTGGGGTTTCTCTAGTTCGAAAGGAGGGCTCAAACGGCAGTCCAGAGGATGTAGCTCTGTGTCGGCGACGGGGCTTTATACTCCAGCAAGGGTTTCCAAGGCCGTTGAACCTCGTCCCTCCAATAGATGAGCGCCGTTGGATCAGGCATGATCTGGAAGAGGCTAGCCAAAGATCATGGGGCTCTAGGATGTGCTCCAGATACTACGGGATCTCGCCGGAGATGGTGCTAGAAAATTCAAGGGTCGCTGGAAAACTCGGGGTCGCCAGAATTATTTTTCTGGCTGTATAAGGCTTATGATTGATGAATGAATGGGTTTACAGGCCTGGCGATTGGGCCTGGTCTTTTTTTTTTGTTTTGGAATTTTTATGGATTTTAGGGTTTTGATTTTAGGTTTTTAATTAGGGTTTTGTGATTTGGATTAAGTTTTTGATTTTGTGTCTTAGGGTTTAATTAATTGATTTTATATTAGGGTTTTAATTATTTTAGGTTTTTTTGTTTTGTTTTTGTTTTTGTTTTAGGGATTTTTAGGGATTTTGGGGTTTTGATCTTTGGGTTTTTAATTAGGATTTTGAATTTAATTAGGTTTCTGGATTTTAATTAGGGTTTTTAGTTTAATTAGGGTTTTAATTTAGGGGCTTTAGATTTTGCTTAGAGTTTTTAGTTTAATTAGGGTTTTTAGATTTTAATTAGGGTTTTAAATTAGGGTTTTGGGTTTTAGATTTAGGTTTTTGTGGTTTATTTTAGTAATTTTAATTTTGGGTTTTAGTTTTAAGTTTAATTTGGTGATTTAATTAGGGTTTCCATTTAAGTTTTGATTTAATTGGCTTCTATTTGATTTAATTAAGGGTTTGATTTTGTAACACCTATAAAATTCATTTTGTAATTATTTACATTTTATGAATTTTATTCTTGGACGGGTGTTACTGTTCTGAGGCCCGTTGTGTGGTTTTGTGATTTTGCGCTTGGGCCTCATGGGTTGGCTTCCATTTGCGTGTCCCTATGCATGGTTGGCACTGTGCATTGTAGCACTGTGCGTGTGGGTCCCAAGTGAGGGGTCCCCGTGGGGCCCGCATTTATGGGCTGTTGGTTGTGGCTAGTGGTTGGGCGGAGCGGTTGGTTGCTCGTAAGGTGTGCCGGTGGCTGAGACGCACAGGTGGGTATGTTCTCAGCTACTGCGGGCACAGGCTTTATAAGCCACACCACTCTCCTCTGTCACCATCGCCGTCTCCTCCTTCCTTCTTCTTCCTTTCCCTTCCTCCTCAGCAACGCATCCCTCTTTCTACCCCACTCTCTTTCTCTTCCTCCCCACTCTTCCTTCTCCTTCCTTCTCCATTCCCTTCCTCCTTTCCACTCGTCTCCCCTGTTTCCCCTGTTCTTCCATCGCACGCCCGCCGATGGAGAGAGAGAGAGGTCGAGGGAGCGAAGCAGGGGGCTGTGGTTGCTCAGAGTGGTGCGTGGTGCTTGCGTGGCGTGCTTCCGTGGTTGTGGCGAGGCCGTGGTCGCCGGAGTTCCCCGAAGTCGGCCGAGAATCTCCAGAGGCGTTTTTCAGGTACGCATCTCCACCTCATGTAATAGAGAGCATGAAATTGGTAGAAAATGCTAGAACTACATGGAATATAGGAAAATTTACTTTCCTAGAATTTATTGTGAAATTAAAATGAATTTATGAAGCATTTATTGGACATTTATGCCGGTGGTTGTGTTTTTGGTTGTTTTGATCCTTCTGCCTTTGTGATTTTATATCTTGATGCATGGTGAATGGATTTTAGTTTTGTTTGTTGCGTTTTGGAGTAGACTAGAGGGTCTACACCAAATGTTTTATGCAAGATTTGTAGTGTTTGTTTAAGGGGTCCGATCGGAGGTCCCAATTGGGGCGATTTTGGACAATAGGGTTTGGGATGTTTTCTGGTTTCGCAAAATTCGACATACCGAATGGAAATAGCATACCGAATCAAGGGATTTCGGTATACCGATTCTACTCGGAGTACCGTTTTTCTGTCAGTTTAGGTCCTCTGGTCGAGTTTCGGTCATCCATTTTTGGACAGTATACCGAATTTGGCCTGAGTGTTGATTGTTGACCTGAATCGGTCGACCGATCCAGATCGGCCTACCGAACTAGGGATTTTCGTCATACCGAACTTGATTTCGGCATGCCGATTCTGGGCCCAAATGAGTTTGCAAATGTGTTTTCCGAGGGCTTTCTAGATTGCTATATTTTGTTTCTATGAGATGGGATTGTAGGCCATCATTGGTGGTCTCCTAAGACACCTGATGCGCCATTTTGCCGAGGTTTTGGAAAAATTTTCAAAGGATATGAAATTGGTTTTGGAAATGGATTTTAAGGAATAATTGGCCTGTTTTGGAAAATGTTTTCCTAATTTTCTGTGTGCGGGCCGAAACAGTGTGGGACCGTGTCGTCGGGACTAGGGAATGTGACGACATTCTCGGGTGGTCGGGCACGACTCCCTGGTTGAGGTCGGGGGCCGAGATACTTGAGGCTGAGGGGCGTTGGGTCCTGGAGGAATGAGACTCCTTGACTATCGTCTCAAGGCTAGGGTTGTGGTCCGCAGGTTGAGGTTTCTTATGGCATAACGAGGAGTTATGATACTCCTGCTGTCGCTGTGAGCACTGAGGCTCGAGTGTCGTCGGGTGTGGAGGTATGACACACCCACCTGAGCACCGTGTGTGGAGGACGCCGTGAGGAGGCGCACCCTGTGGTGGCCAGTGCGGGTGGGACACTTGCCCCGTAGCTGGTAGCGTCTTGAGAGACAGGACAGCCTTCCTAGGGAAGGGTTGGCTTTTGAGGGTTCTCTTGAGAGAGGGGAATCATAGGACGGTGAACGCTCCTGCACAGGGTGGCCATCACCTTGGTAGTGCAGAACGCTGGGGTCGCTCCTCAGCAAACTACGTGTGGCCAGAGTTTAGTTGCCCGGCGTCGGGCTTCCCGACTCACTGTATGTGATTTTGGCCATTGAGGGCCTTTGCTTGTGGCTTTGGGCTAGTAGAGCCCTGGTTTGTGGTTTTGGCTGGTGTGGGCCTGATTTATGAGGTTTTGAGAAAATGGTTTGCGAAAGGAATTTAAAAGGAAAATGATTATAGTTGTGTATTCTGTGGTTTTCGTGGGGTGCGTATTGGGTGACTTTGGTCACTCATGCGTTTTCCTTGTGGTTTTGGTTTACAAGTGCAGACATGCGATTGGCTTAGCATAGTGCATATAGATCGGAGACCCCTAGCCGCACACACAGGTTCCTGGTAGTTTAATATTTACTGTTTAGCATTAATTTTCCTGTAATTTAATTTGTTTAAATTATTTTGGAAATTTTGGGGCGTGTCAGATTTAGATTTTAATTTAATTAGTTTTTTCTTTATTTTTGTGTGGATTGGAGTATCTTTTTTAATTGGATTTAATTTTTAATGGATTTTATTGAGTTTCACTTGATTTGGGCTTTAATTAGGGTTTTGGGTTTAATTAGTTAGGATTTTGAGTTTAATTAGGGTTTTTGTGTTTTAATTAGGGTTTTTGGTTTAATTAGGGTTTTAGATTTTAATTAGTTAGGATTTTGAGTTTAATTAGGGTTTTTGTGTTTTAATTAGGGTTTTTGGTTTAATTAAGGTTTTGGATTTTAATTTAGGGATTTTAGGCCTTACTTAGGGTTTTGGTTTTAATTAATTAGGATTTTGAGTTTAATTAGGGTTTTTGTGTTTTAATTAGGGTTTTTAGCTTAATTAAGTTTTTGTGTTTTAATTATGGTTTTGAGTTTAATTTAGGGGTTTTGGATTTTAATTTGGATTTTAAGTATTTTAAATGAATTACTGTTTTTTGCTTTGATTAGGTTAGGGTGGACTAGTGTGGGCCTGATTGGGCTTGTGTTGGTTTAAGTGGACTTATGGGCTTAGGTTTTAGGTTTGAAAATTGGGGTTTTGGTAACCGCAACCAGAGCATCTTTCCAGAGGAGTCTGCTACCAAGTGACTTCAAAATTAGAGTGTCTACAATTCTATTTAAGACAGTGCCAGTAATGAAGGAATTATGGAAGTTTATTTTCATTCTAGAAGATAATTGAAAATAGATTGAAATTTTAAGGTGTTTTTGAACATTTATCTTTGAAGGCTCCAGAAATAATTTTGTGAACTACTAATTGGATGTTCATAACATTTGTACCTCCATTTTGGAATTGGATATCATTGAAAAGATTATTGGTTTTTCTTATGGCATGCATTCTATTTAAGATAATAGTGATGAGAATGAATAAAAAGGGAGATAAAGGATCTCCTTGTCTAAACCTATTAGAAGCTTGGAAATATTTGTGGGAAGTTTTGTTAACTATAATGGAGAAATTTACAATGGTGATCCACTCTTGTATCCATTAAATCCATTTTCTCCAAAACTCATTCCTTGAAGAAGGTTGAATAAAAAATCCATTTAACATTATTGAAAACTTCCTCAAAATCTAGCTTGATCATTAACCCTTGCTATTTAAAAGAATTAAGATAGACCAAGGTTTCATGACCGACAATGTACCAGTCTATGAAGTTTTTTGCCTTTGATAAACGTAGATTGGGAATTATCCTAGAAATTTTCCATCACAAGAGAAAGCCTAGTTGTAAGTGCTTTGGTGATGAATTTGTAGGCACTATTGAGTAGATTGATAGGTTTGAAGTCTCAAGCAGTTACGATAGAAATCTATTCTTGGAAATAAGTGCAATGAAAGTTATATTAATCACCTTAATGGAGCTAATACCATCATGGGAATAAAAATTGTCAAAGATAATTTTCATGTTAAGTAAAAAAAGATCCTGGAAATCCTAGAAGAAATAGACAAGCAAAGCATCAGGTCTAGAGGGCCTTGTCCTTGCCAAGAGAGGAAATTGAAGCTTTGATTTCCTCCTCTTGGAATGGAGTTTCTAACAATTCAAGCCTATCAAGTTTTTCAAGGAAGATGTAGTCCCAATCGAAGGGAAAGTTTCCCCTATCATGGCAATTAAAGAGATCGAAAAAATGTTGAAATATGACAATAGTGATTACAATTTGGGATTTTGTATGTATTCCATCCATGATGAGTGAGGAAATTGTTGAAAAATAACAGTTTTGGCTTTAATTATCAAATTCAAAATATCTTTTAATATATCATTTATTCTATCATCATATTATTTCTTATTGTAGAAACCATGGTATGACTAGTGAAAATAATGTTGACTCACTATGTGTCTTCTCTCCTTCATATAGCTCACTGATGTGTTTTGGGAAATAAAAAGGGGAAAAACCTTTTGTTTCTTATTCTTCCTTTTTCTCCAGCATATAACACTATAGTATGATTCAATAATCTCAAAAAGCTTACATCTTTAAAGATCTAGGGATCCTATCCTTGGAGAGGAACCAGAAAATCCCTACACCTAAGAGCAGATTTTCTTCTTCAAGTTAAGATATTCATCTTGCTTCACCAAAAGCTAATATAATTTTTGTTTCTTTTCTTTGTTATTAATTATTCATTGTTTTTGTTCATATGATTTTACATTCATTCATATTATTTTTAATATTTGCTTAAAAATTGTAACAATTTTGAAAAAGAAAATATAATTCCTATGATACCTACATAGATTTAGGATTAAAATAAAATCACAAGTAATGTTTAAGAAAAAAGAGATTTAGACAAATATCATAGATTTCATAATGATATTATAAGAATAACGTGATTTTATTTTATGTACAAAAATTTTGAATATCATGCTTGCATGACCCAGGCCTTTGATCTTCTTCTTCTTGTTCCTAGTCGTTCTTTTCATGAGGTGAGTTTTTGCTATCTAGATTTGAGCTCAATCTATGTTATAGATTTGGAGTTTTTTTTTTTCAATGGTTCGGATTTCGCTTTATTAGGCTTTGATCGGTCATTTTTTTACAGTGTTATAGAGTGGGTACCTGAATGATGATTGAAAGCTACGGCTTTTATGCATCGTGTTGTTGTTGTTGTTGTTGTAGTTATTGCTTTGATAAGTTTGAGATGTTGAAGTGGTCTGTCCTCCCATTCGATGCTTGTCTTCAAGGTAAAAAATGGGATTTGGGGACGTGTTTTTTTTTTGGCATTGAATTGTCTCTGTGGTAGCATGCACTGCATGATTTACCTACCTACTTTGGTTTGCATCATGGATTTCCTTAGATTATTTCTCAAGAGAAAAAGGTCATCTTTCCTTTTCCTTTAGTCTGATCGGAACTATTGTTCTTGTTTTGTATAAATTTTTGATAATAAAATCTGATATAAATGAAATTTCAACTAATGTAATTGTTGAACAGAGATAAGCTACATTCTTTGAAAATATTTTCCCAATGAAAGAAAATTCTAATTAACTTGTTTCTATAGACTCAAGTGTATCTTCTAATAAAAGATCTGAAACTCAACAACAACTAGAGATAAGGCAAAGTAAAAGACCTAGAAAAGATAAAAATCTAGGTGATGATTTCATAACATATCTAATGGAAAATGATCTTAAAACATATAATGAAGCCATTAATTCTAGAGATGTTCCATATTGGAAAGAAGCTATAAATTTTGAAATGGAATCAATAATGATAAAGCATACATGGGTGTTAAGTAATTTACCTAAAAGAAGTAAACTAATTAGATATGTTATGAAATTTATAATCTTGAAATTCATCAAATGGATATAAAAATTGCATTTTTAAATGGTGATTTAGAAAAAGAAATCTATATGAATCACCCTAAAGATTTTATAGTTAGTGGTCAAGAGCATAAAGTATGTAAATTAATTAATTTTTTATGTGATTTAAAACAAGTTCTAAAACAATGAAATGAGAAGTTTGATAAAGTCATCACTTCTGCAAGATTTGCTATTAATGCTTATGATAGATGTGTATATAGCAAAATGATTGGTAATAAATGTCTAATTCTATGTCTCTACGTAGATGACATACTTATATTTGGTTCTCATATAAATGTAATTTATGAGACTAAAAGTTATTTGTCCAAAAATTTTGATATGAAAGATTTAGTACAAGCTGATGTGATTCTAGAAATCAAAAAAATTTGAACTTCAAATGAAATTGCTTTGTCTCAAATACATTATGTTGAAAATTTAATCAAGAAATTTAATTTCTCTGATATTAAGCTTACTTGTAGTCCTATTAATGTGGCATTAAAATTGCATAAGCATGATGATTCTCTTGTAGCTCAACGTAGATATGCTCAAATTATTAGCAGTCTCTTGTATCTTACTAATTACACAAGACCTAATATTGCATGTGTTGTAAATATCCTGAATAGATATACTATAAATCCTAATAAGAAACTTTAGGAAGCTATAAATAGAGTATTTGTTTATTTAAAAGCTACAAGTGATTATGTGTTGCAATATTCTGGTAATCCTAAAGTACTAGAAGCCTATTGTGATGCTAATTGGGCATTTACTTCAATTAAAGTTAAGTCTACTAGTGGATATACTTTTCTTCTAAGAGTTGGAACTATATCATAAAAATCTTTAAAACAAACTTTAGTCTCTAAGTTAACAACTGAGGTTAAAATTATAGCATTAGACCTAACAGGTGCAGAAACTGATTGACTTAGAGGATTATTGTTAGACTTGCCTATTATGTCAAATCCTATGCCATCAATTTATGTTCATTGCAACAGTACTGTGTGTATTGCCTTATCAGATAATCTTATAAACATATAAAGTTGAGATATAAGTCAATTAGACATGAGTTGTCTATTGGAGTCCTATCACTTGAATATGTGAAATCTGAAAAAAGAAACTTAGTAGATCATTTGGCTAAAGCCTTATTAGAGAATCTTATTATATCAACATCAAGGGGATGGAACTTAAGTACATAAAGAGTCTCGTGTAATGAAATACCTATTATGGAAATTCTATTACTATATGAGACATAGCGTTATAATTGTGGAGTGTGATTTCAACCTTATCTCTAAGATGTTAGTGCTTTAGCTACAATAAAATAAGATTGAATCGAAGCCTATGTGGTAGAGTGATTTATTGCAGATTAACTTGGAAATTCACCTATAATGAGTGTAGTTGTGGGACCACGACTTTGAAGATCGAAGTGCTATCTTCTAAAAGCACTCATGAAAATTGATATAAGCATAAGACCATAATGTGCTATATAGATAATCAGAAGTTGCAGTGTGTACTACGTGTGTAATAGGATAAAATATGATGAAAATTACCTAGTTCAAGACATAGTCTACTATGATTGTCTTCGGATGTAAATCTAAATGCATTAAGTGAAAGTACAAGTCAGCCAAACACTTTCGTCCAACGCGTAATATTAAAGTCCAAAGAGTTTACTTTCTTTCCTTTTGTTTGTTTTACATTTTAAAGATAATTTTGAATTGAGGGGAATGCAAGAAAATAATGGTTTTGACTTTAATTATCAAATTCAAAATATATTTTAATACCTTTTAATATATTATTTATTCTATATATCATCATGTTACTTCCTATCGTGGGAACCATGGTATGATTGATGGGAATAATGTTAATCCACTATGTATCTTCTTTCCTTTATATAACTCATTATTGTGTTTTGGGAAATAACAAGGGAAAAAACCTTTTGTTTCTTGTTCTTCTTCTTCTTTTTCCTTTAACATATATATAGTACTACAGTACGATTCAAAGATCTTAAAAAACTTACACCATTGGAGATCTTAGTGTCGTATACTTGAAGAAGAATCGGAAAATCTATGTGCAATAAGGTGGATTTTTTTTCTTCAAATTAAGAGATCTATCTTATTTCGTCAAAAGTTAAAAATATTTTTATTTCTTCTCTTTGTTATTAATTATTCGTTAATTTTGTTCCTATCATTTTACATTCAATTACATTATTGTTAATATTTGCGTAAAGATGAAGTATAAGTAGGTAACATATTCTTCCATGAAAGGTAGATAAATTTTTTTTTGTTAACGGTATTAGTATTCCTTTTAATATCATATCATCAAAGTTACAATCCAATAAGTTATAATTTTTTGTCCATTAGAATGTTACAAAAAAATCCTCGTCACGCAGCAGATGACACAAAAGATGGGGTGTAGAAGTGCTGATAAAATAAAAACAATCAATACAGACACAAAAGAAAATGCTATGTCAAAATCTACGAGCTTCAAGATAATTAATTAACCAGAGGTGACAACAGATAGTCCTGCGTGTCTGCGCAACCAAAGTCATGCACCGAGCTTAACAGCGTGTAACTGTTTATGAATATATGTGAAGATTATACACATGCATGTGCGTTACGTACATGCTTGTACGTGCGCAAACAATCACTTTCTTAATTATGTACATGCATGTGCATTAAATACATGACAACGTCTACTGTGCATTACTTTACACAGAGTATGCCTGTTTGCAATAAATTAAGAGCATCTATATATGACAATCAGATTGGTAATTGAAATTGTCTAGAGCAACTCTTCTTGAGAGTAGTAACTACTATAAGCTTAAATATTAGAATACTAGCAGCCGCCCGACCATCCCCAAATTGCATCATCTTAATTAATGAATGTGGTTCCTTGAATCTTCAGACTAATTAATTGAAACAAAGGCAGCTGCGAGCACCATCGTTACGTTGACATTGAGCTGTAGCGTTGTGGTCCACCACGAGTTGTGAATGTGATTCGTTGATTGATGGAGTTGATTTCGGGGAACCATGGACGAACGTCAGCAATGCCAGGTTTCGTATTCCAACATTGCACCATTACAACACTCAAGAACATTGATGCTGTCATTAGTGCTCTGGACATTTTTTATTTTATGTGTTCTTAATTACTGAAAGGTAAACTCTTAAGCCATAAATGTAGCCCTTCCACGTTATCATTCTTTAATCTACCTCCATGGAAGCAGATTACTGGCTAATTATGAATCCAAAGTAGGTGTCGATGCTACTTCTTAGTGCAAGTGGGGGATTCACTTAAGATAGGAATACTAGTCAACGGTGGCAGTTGGTGAATATATATATATATATATATATATATATATATATATATCTATATATATATATATAGATAAATGTACATGTAACGAATGATATTTTATTTTCTGTATCGGTTAAACACCCCTGCAAGCTAGTGGTATATATCTTGCAAACTTGTCATTAATAGAGATTGCGTATGTAACACTTGAAAAAGCTATATATGTAATTAGATTTTAACTTTAGATCATAGATCACAAATATAACTGGTGATTGATAACTCCATCTCATGTCAATCAATAATTACACTAGCTTAATTCTGATGCATTATACATAGCTTATATTCAACTTGTTTGCCACTTTTTAGTCCTAAGATTAACATATCTCATCAACGGCACTAATCTCCAAAACAGCTACAATTTAATGAGGCTGGTGTTTGAAATGCACACGTACATATTTAACTGCAACCGTTACGAACTTATCATTAGTTAGATGAGATCTTGGACTTTTAAAAGGAGATGCATTAATTGCCTAGCTCATGTCAACAGAATTCAAAAAACAATATATGTTGATTCTTTTACAGAAATTAACGAGAGGGACGCCCGGAGCACCACGCACATTGGCGGAGAGACGGGAGGCAAACCTAGGACCATCACTATTATTTCTCCTTCTTAGGAAAATGTAGTGGTAGGTGGAGTTCGAACCTAGCTTGGATCTTTTATTGGCAACTCAGTGTTAGTTGTCATGTAAGAAGATACACATTAATTTTCGACAAGATCTTAGAGACATGTGTATGGTTTTTAACTGCCAATCAAAGTTAGAAAAGAGATGCCTATGTATAATAGTTGCTGTGCTAATCTTGCTGCTAATACTTCATTTTTATGCATAATATTGCAAAACTAAATATTAATATCTAGAATCAAATGTTTATCACGAAGACAAAAGAATATCTACAATTAATGGAAAGAGTGACACCCATTTAATCATATATATGCAGATCCCGTTTAACAATATTACATTAATAAATGTGCACAACGTTAAGCTTTGGGAGTGTACTCTCCATTAGATGCGAATCTCTGCCAGCATGTCGTTAACCGATATGTCATCTACTTCTTCATTAATGACCCAACAACTGGCTTCTTAAATAGTTTCCCAATCCCAAACATCCTTTCTTCTACTGTGGTAAAATCTTTTATTTGGCATCCAAGGGGTTCATCATCTAGTTCTCATGTCATACATAAACAGGGTCTTGCGCGAATTAATCCAAGATTTCATGATACTCTATTTGCTAACTTATACAGTCATATTCTAAATTCTATCCATCTCAATTATCATGATGACAAAGTTTCAAACTTATATTTCGCCATCTAGGTTAGATTATAAACTAAAACATCTGATGTGTCCAAAAGCTTAATAATTATTTTACTACGAACTATTAAAATATGGACGTCTAACTTAAAATCAATTGGTAATAAGTGAAGAAGTCTATCTATATATAACCACAAGTCCCAGTCTTCTGATACCACGTTAAAATATGAACATTCAACTCAAAACTAATTGTCAATAAGTGGAAGGATCCATTTATATATAATCACAAGTCTCAATCCTCACATTTTCAATGTAGGACTATTCCAATAGGAATTACTTCAACGTAGGTTTTGAAAAAGTAATAGCCAAGATGTATATCTGTTCAAATAAATACAACGGATTACTGTAAAGAAAATTTTGGATGTAGCTTTTTAAAAATTAACCTTCCTTCTATCTAAATGTTGTTAGGGAGATTACTCCAACGCTGCCCCTCCTTAGATCAGTAATTTTAGAAACTATAAAAACAACAAATCATGATACCTATGGCTATCAAATAGGACTAAGAACTCTAAATAAACTATTGTGAAAATATCCCATAATAATTTTAATGAAACCAATAACACTATTTGTGTATAAATCTTCGTTGTTTCATGGTCAAAAAATGATACCGTTAAATTATAAGAGATTTGTTTTAATAAGAGTACACTTTTTTTTAAAGGTAAGGTAAATTAAATTAAAAAGCATATTAAGGTTGACTATAAATTTACAACACAACCACAATTTAATACAACAAGGATAAATGGAATTGAAACTAAAGTGGCTACATTTTGCCACAAGAAAAATATAGAAGTTCAGAAAGAAAAAAAAAAGTCTAAATTAAAATAAAGTTCAAATTTAAAAAGATAATGACAAAGGAAAGATACTTGGGCAAGAGCTCTTATGATGGGGAGTACTCTTTAAAGTCCATTAAGAAGATCTTCAAGATTATCACCCAAAATTTCTTCTCCATTTGCATTTACCATTGGATTGGTATTTGCACCTACATTTCGACGTAAAGCTTCCTCGCCAAAGTCTTGCATTCCTATCACCAAAAGAGAATCAATTCGTATTGATTGAATCATTTTAAAGAGGTTTGAGGCAATAGATTTAGATCCATTTCTTCCGAGTGTGGTCATACCAGTACTAAAACATCAGATCCCATTAGAACTCCGTAGTTAAGCGTATTTAGACGAGAATAATACCAGAATGGGTGACTTCCTAAGAAGTTGTTGTGTTGCACCCCTAATTTTGCTTACTCTACCAAGAAAAGAAAAAGTTCCTACCTACCACATAACAAGATCAAGAATTTTACTTCATAAACATTCAAGGGAAAGAGAAACATTTTTAAAGATTCTAGAATTGGGATCATTCCAAACTGACAAAATGAAGGAGAGTGAGTGAATTCTTTATGCTTCCATATTGATATGATGCTTGCATAGATTTATCAAGTTCAATAAATCAATGCGAACAAAATCTTGAATGTTGTACATGTCCATATAAAAATTCCATAAGTTCTCAACAAAGGAATAATGAATAAAAAGATGATTTGAAGGAATTGCAGAAAATGCACATTACATTCCCATGCCAACCACTCTTAGCAAGATCTGTTTTTGTAAGGATTTTGCTGTGAAGACATAACCAAGAGAAAATCTTAACCTTTAAAGGGAGTTTTGCTTTTCAAATATTAGGGAAGAAAGGACATCTAATACCACCATCAATCATAGCAAGATAGTCAAATTTAATGAGTAATCTGTATAAGTATTTCATATGGTATCATGTAATCCATACTGTTCTAGATGATTCTCGCATATTCGTCTATTAGCTAGCTCATCACCACCTCTCAGTATAAATGTTGTTGTGCACTGTTTATGTGAGTAATAACGAGCATGTTTTGGCTTCAGTCGTTTCCTATAGTCTTCTTCCTTCTTCCTCCTCTCATTATGGTATCAATCGCTTAATCCCTAGTACACACAGCCCATGACTCAAATTACACATCTTTGTTGGTTCACACAGTTTCGTAACATCCTTGCTCTCCGTGATTTTCTTCAAGTCATCAATTCTACTTTCTCCTCTCCATCTCCTACCATTAATGCCTCCCCCCATCCCCTATATTCCACATAGTTGAAAACTAATCAGTTGGTCCTCAATTGGATTCATGCCATCGTCTCACCATCTGTTCAATATATCTTACTTCCTTCTACTTCTTCTCTTCAGGCTTGGTCCCTCTTAGAAAGGTGTTTCGCTCCTACCTCTAAATCTCATCTAAAGACTTTCAGGATCATCTCTGTAACCTTTACAAAAAATCCGACTAGACCATTGATGATTACCTTCTTCACGCCAAAAACATATTTGATGCTATAGCTACTATCGGAAGCCCAATTTCCGATACTGATTTGATTGTTTTCATTACTGATGGCCTAGGTCATGAATACCAAAGTTTCCTCACCTCTCTGAACTTCCGCTTTTCTACTACCTTCGATGATTTCTATGAACTTCTTCTTCAAGAATCATCACTTCATTAGCGACTCACCCCCTCGACCATCACCACTATCGATACTACCCTCGCTGTTTCTACTCAACCCACCATTTCCAATTCTAGCCACGAGGGGTTGTGATTGTGGAAGTGGTGGATGTTTCCACTACAAGGGGCATGGTAGAGGAGGTCGACATCATAATAATTACTCCTATAATTTCCAACACTCTGCTCCTCCTCTACTTCCTACTCCTTTTTCCATCAACACATCTGTTGCTTGCCAAATCTGTGACAAATGGGGTCACACTACTAGAACCTGCTATGAATGCCATAACCATGCATATTTTGCTCAACCCTCTGCCAATGCCATGTCCAACCTTAGTCTCAGTAGTCCATCTGAGCCATTATGGTGTGTTGACTCAAGTGCAACTCAACACAAAACAAACTCCGCCTCACACCTGACAAATCCTCAACCATACTTAGGTACTTGATCCATTTTGGTTGGTAATGGATCACTTCTTTCCATCACTCATATTGGGAGTGCATCTATATCCTTCTCCATTGGCTTAAAATCTCTCCATAATGTCCTTCTTGACATAGGTCCCACATGTCTCCCTAAATCCTCACCAGCTGTTAATAATTCTCTCTCCTTATCTACTCTGGTAACTTCACCTCCTACATGTCCCTTGTCATCTTCTACCTCCAGCCCCTCTGTGTCTTCTACACCTCCTTGTAAATTTTGCACTCTGGCCAGTGTCCTCAATCAAACCTCTCCTCATTCCTTGCCATAGGCTCTTGTTGCCTCTCTTACCGACATCAATCTTCATGAGCCATCTCCTTATAGTAAAACCAAATAGTACTATCATTGGTTAGCTGCCATGGAAGATGAGTTTAGTGCCCTCCAATGCAATAATACTTGGACTCTTATCCCACCGATCAGCTCTTATATTGTCATTAATTGTCATTGGGTGTTCCGAGTTAAAAGCACTTCCATCAATGTCATTGAACACTATAAAGCCAAGTTGGTTGCCAAAGGTTATCATCAGCAACCGAGTATTGATTTTGACCAAACTTATAGTCCTGTGGTAAAACACATGACTATTTACCTCATTTAATCATTTGCTAGCTCTCTGGACTAGCCCCTTGAGCAACTTGATGATCGAAATGCTTTCCTTCATGGACATCTTGATGAGGAAGTATTTGTGCAACAACCACCAAGATTTCGAGATCCTCTCTGACCATCTCATGTATGTCAACTTAATAAAGCTCTGCATGGTCTCTGGCAAGTTCCTTGTGCCTAGTTTCGTAGGCTTCAGGCATTTCTTTTCTCTTCTGGATTTCACACCAGCCACTCGAATACTTCTCTTTTTATCCGAACCTCTCAAGGACATACTTTACTCCTCGTTTATGTTGATGATTTGGTTGTTACTAGCTCCAATCCTGTGGAGATAAATCATTTTATTACTAATCTCTGCTCCTCCTTCGACTGTCAGCGACTAGGACCTCTTGGTTTCATTCTTGGTCTTGAGATTTGTCACACTAGAGACATTCTTCAGCTTTCTCAAGCTTGGTACGCATTTGATCTATTGCAAAAATTTAACATGGCACTATGCAGTCCCTGCTCCACACCAATGGCATGCAACACTTCCTCTTAGAAACATATTGATTCTACTATGTTAGAGTCACCCACTCTCTTCTGGAGCATTGTGGGGAGGCCCCTTTATCTCACTCTATCCTGGCTAGATATAACTTTCTCAGTTCATAGTCTTTCCCAACATCTTCAACATCTCACCACTACTAATCTTAAGAATGCCAAGAGAGTCTTACGTTATATAAAAGGGACACTTCATCATAGTATTTGCTGCCACTGACCCCTCCAAGGATCCTTCTTGCGTTTGCATGCGTACATTGACGCTGATTGGGCTGGCAACCTTGTTGATCGCCGGTCCATCTCTAGTGGTTTTGTTTTCCTCAGTGGCAACACAATATCTTGGCTTGCTAAGAAACAATCCACCATCTGTAGGTTGAGCACCAAATCAGAATATCAGGTCATTGCCAATACAGTTACTAAAGTTCAATGGCTCTATTATCTACTCTGGGAGCTATCAATTCCTCTTCGCCACCCATCAGAAATTTACTACAACAACATGTCATCAATTCAACTCAGCCATAATCCCATTTTCCATGGACGCACTCATCATATCGAAATTGATTATCATTACATCCATGAGCTCATCGCCCAAGGATCACTATAGCTCACTTACACACCGTCCACCGACCAGATTGCCAATGGTTTCACGAAAGTACTCTCTGCAGAGTGTCATCGATGGTTTTGCTCCGAGCTTAGCCTTCACTTTCTTCCATCACACTTGAAGGGGTGTAATGAGTAGTCTGTATAGGTATTTGATACGGTATCATGTAATCCATACTGTTCTAGTTGATTTTGGCATATTCGTCGTCTGTTAGCCAGCTCATCATCACCTCTCTTTATAAATGTTTGGGTGCATTGTTTGCGTGAGTAATAACAAGCATGTTTTGGCTTTAGTTGCTTACTGTCATGTTCTTCTTTCTTCCTCGTCTCATCAAGATTTAACACTAAAGGAACCGGAAGCAGTCCATCTCCAAGTAAATCTATGTTCCTTAGTGGATGGTGAAAAGTGTTAAGAATTGAAAGAAATTTAGAAAATTGAGTTCTAGAGAAAAAGTTTGTTGTGTTGAAATTGGTGACAACAAGGATTTTCCTTGTATTGATTTATTTAACTTGATTAGAGTACAGTAGCCAATAGGAAGCAACAAGTGCACGCTTAAACCCACTACAACCCTTGATTAGACGGTAACATAACTGCAAATGGTTATTATTCATCAAAACCAAGATTACATTGGAGGAAATTGTTGCAGTTCTGTACGTTTTCTTCCCAAGGAGTTGTAACTGCTGGTGGAGGAAATGTACATCTTCCTAGACACCAAATATTTGTCTCACACCCTAGTGATCAGGGCTCTAATTCCACTGTCTTAACATTGAACTTTTCTGTTTTATGCTCTTAAATACTTGGTGATCCCGATTAAGTTACCTTTACGGCTTTAATTTGAGTAAAGGCACAGGAACAAAATGAGTAATTAATAACTACTCAGTTGATTTAATATTATTATTTACTTACAAGAACAAGTAATTGTACGCCTAGGTAAGTGAGATCATCATAACCAAAATACCCAGCACAAATTTTACTGCAAGCATGGGATCAAACGAAATGCAGTAAAATGTGCATTTCCCTTGATATCAGCGTCGTAAATTAAAATGAATGTCGAGGTTTTTTTTTGGTTTTCTAGTCTAATAACTTAATTAATGTTACAACTCATTAGCAGAGCTAGACCTAGGTTTAGACATCAGCATGTTGCCCTTCGAATTTGTTATAGATGTGCAACTTTTACCAATTAGAAATGTGCATTGGCCAAAGATTAAATTGCAAGAGAAAGTGGGTTGCACAATACTTATTATAACGAGGAAAGGTGATCATATATATCAATTCTACAGAAAGTAGAATTCCTGAGATAGACACTATTACATAAATGATTCGGTTCAGTTTGAATCAGGTACGTTTGACATTACAGGAGAATACACATTAATGAGGAATCACGTTAACTAAATCATAACTACAGGGACATGCAACAAAAAATCTACAAGAATTCTACATATCTCCAATACCGGACTACTCCCTGTATGTGCATGCATGGCCTGAAATTTTTTCACCCGCTTATTTAGTGTTTTGTTTCTAATGGCACAACATTCTTTTCCTCCAGCAGTTCCTTCTCTAGGGTTTCGGACTTTCCGTTCGCAATGCTGTTGTATTTGGACATGAATTTGCGTCTCTATGAGAGGCTAAAATGGCATCAATGGCTTCCTTTACTTCACCGACCTCGGGTGCTTTTCCTCCATGTGCAGGCCAGAATTCATCAGTTGCCAAAACCTGCATCAGATTCCTTCTGTTAGAAAAGGAATGGTATATACATGCACGTCTATTCTCGTTTTCAAAATCATTTAGGAATATAATTTAAAGTTGGAGTCTTCACCTTCACTTGCAACTGAAGAAACTTAACATAGTGGAAGGCTTTGTCTAGCATGGTTACCAAGTCAACCTGAAAGATATAGAACATTAGTTAGATTTCAGCCTGGCATATAACGGATCTTGGTACATGAGGAATAAGCAATTCAAACAAAAAGGCATGGAAGAGTGCTCACCTTTGTGCCATTCGGTACAAGCTCCTGCAGAACTTTGAGTCGTTCACTTATTCTCTCCCTTCGATTCTAATCAAACAAAAACATACATCATGTTAGTGATTCAACATGAAAATCTTTCTCAAGCAGATTTAATGAGTTTCGAAGATAAACATCACACCTTTGCAGCAAGACTCTGAGGGTCCTTGCACACTGTTGGCCTGAAACTCTTCTGGGCATCAACACACTGCCTCTTGTTAGGTTGCACATCATCCATGCCCTACACCATCACCACGATTACGATCATCAAGAACTAAGTTGGTTTAAAGGAAATGTTCTTTGTTATTGCTGGACAAATGTGGTGAGAAGAATGAAAATAATTGGTATACCATGTACGGGCGCTTGTGGATGGCTCCTAGAAGCCCGTCACTCTCGTAGAATAATCTGTCGTTGCCTGCGTTTCCCGAGTACGGCCACCTCAACTGCTCCTCGGCAACATGGTCTTCCATGGACGCCTCGAGCGAATTATGATCAAAAACGGCATGGTTCCTGGTGTTGTTGGCGTCGAGAGAACTGACCAACATGGGGTAATTCTCTAAGTAGTCAAAGCTGAGCATGGCGGAGGCACTAGAATAGGTGCATGGATTGTTCTCGCCATTCTCAAAGCCGAGGATGGAGTACTGCTGGTGGGGGAATTCGCCGGTTGGAGAATTAGTGCCACTGCTCGAGCTGCTCGGGTCAGAATATGTCGACGGGAGGAGATTGGTAAGGGTGGTAGAATAGTTCAGAAGCGACTCCATGGTCTGAAGCTCGATGCTTCGGTCCATGAGACCAAAAGGCTCAGGTGACATGTAATCTTCATGTTGTAAATCAGTTAACATACTGCTATGGTTGAAACCAGCAAGTGCCATGGGTGAGATATATTTTCGGAATATGGGAGAAGACCTTGATGCTAGAGATGGCTCTGGGCTCAAGAAGAAGGTTTAGGGTTTCGATACAGGGATGAAGGAGAGTATGTTGGTGAAGGAAGAGAGAGAAAGACAGAGAGAGAGAGAGAGAGAGAACTTGTTTGCTATGTCCAATGCTCAATGAGGTATATATAGCATGGTAGAGTGTGATGTGGAGAGAGAAAGATAGAGGGCAAGATGAAGTCGTAATAACTATCGCATAGGAAACCACTTGCTCATTTAATCCTCCTTGCCATGAATGTGAGCGATGAAGCTATTGGAACGATAGGAAGGTGGTAGAGGTGGAGGAGGCTGGAAAGATGCAGAGAGAGATCGTTAATAACGCCGGATCTGCCGCAAGCCTCACGTCTATAGATTCCTCTTGTAATGGTTTAAACCGTGTCGTGAATTTAATGAGGGTTCTTCCTACTGATATTCATTAATGGCATTCATTCAATCACTTTAATTGATTACAGTTGCAGCAAACTTGCACACACTTATGAAAGAGATGACTTGTTTTTTTTTTTTAATCTACTAGAAGAATCATAGACTCATCTGGTTCACTAGCTAATTAATTACCCCAGGATCATCATGATTAATTATCTTAATTCACTGTAGATAGTGTAGCTAGGTACGTATTTTTTTCTGTTGGCCAATTAATATGTAACTAGGTATATCTAATAATGGCATGCTGCCAATAATCATCCTTCCGTGATCTATTAATTAATGAGCTCACGTAATTAGTTTGTACTCGTAGTTAAGCACACCATGCAATCCCCAATGCGGAATGTACGCACCGTCAACCTATGGAACCAACATTTACAGAAGCCATGGTCTGATGGTCTGTTTTACCTCTATCCAAACAACCAACCTGCTTAATTAGTACAACATTAAAACCACAACAGCTTCACTTTCACCTCCTCCCAACGTTGTGGTGAACATGATTGGGGTACACTGGCCCCCAAGTAAGCATCTGGTTAATTACATTCTTCCAACTTATCTGTTTACACTTATCCCAGAGTTACTCCACAGAGGTGAAATTATGTATTTTCTAGGAACCAGTTGCATGCAAAGGCTAATTACATATGGTTGAGGATAGCATTAATTACATGGATTAGATTGGAAAACACTGTGCTATTTGGGCATGTGGTATTAATATGTACACTTTGTGGAAAGTATATTCGGCTTTAGAATGCCATGACACATCGTGCACTTTAAATTGTGTACACGTCTGAGGTAAGAAAGATGGATGTAGCTGGACTTATAAGTTCTTTTGATTTTTCGATAGCTCCTACCTGTTTCTTTAATATTTACCCTCCATCTCCAGTCCCAAGTGCTAAATGTTTTTGTCTAGGTTGTAGCATTCCGATCCTGACATTCCCCAGATGCCCTAGATTTGGCTCTTAAAGTTTAATTTTGTCTTCGGTCATGATCACCTCCACTAGCAGTCGATAACCCTATGGTCTTGTATCTAGACGAGTACAGACACATTTACAGTACTAGACGAGATCTTTCCGTGCACCCTATGTTCTTGTATTGTCAAATTCAATTATTTGTCTTCAAAAGCTTTCGTTTTATGGTTGACCAAAAAAATATTCCCAAATAAGATCCTATTCCTCCGGGAATGGCAAGCTACCGGTTCCTCACCTTAGTCACAACAAGGAGCTTTGTTTTTTGACATATGGTAGCTAGTGATGAGGGTTGTTTCTTAGTTGTTAATCTGTTAGAATAGTTAGGTAATGCCGTTATGTTTGTTACTATTGATTGGTCGTGTTTTTACCATGTCACTGCTGAGTTTGTTAGGCCCAACTCAACTATTTAAACAAGTGTAAACATGTGAGTTTAATGACAGTTTTAAGCTTCTACTATACGTCCATTGTTCTTCTCTCTTCTTCCTGCTTGTCGTCAACTTTCATGCTATCAGTCACCTTCCTATGTCATTGTTTTTTATCTCGACCTAGGGCAATGACATCTATCTCATCAGTGTGGCAGAGTTGCTATTGGAACATTTTCTAGTCAAGTTCTATTGGCTGCGTCTCCTTTGGTTATCAACAACATTACCGGTTGGATTCCGATCAAACTTGACGGAATAAATTATCTAATGTGGCAATCGTTGTTTGAGTCATGCTGCTTGGTGTCAAGCAACCAACTTTGACTATAAGTAGTCATTAAGATGCACTACACTGCCATAAACCTGTCACCCGTCACTCTACAAGAAGCGAATCCATCCCAAAGTCCTCACACCTAGAGAACTCTCAATAATCGACGTGGTAATCATGAGTGGAAGGAAAAGCAGTAGAAATCAAGGTAAGAGAAGGAGTGACTGAATGCAGGATCTCCTCCAAAGCAACAGAAGAAGGCTCACTGGTTTATTGAGCCATAGCTGACTAGAAGTGGACAAGGACAAGGCTACAACAGAAGAAGAGGCATGAGCTCAATGACAAGCTATTGTCGAAAGTGACAAATAGCCCAGAAGAGGGGAAAGAAAGACCATGGGAGGCTACTCGTGACAACAATGCTTGAGTTCCCAGTCGAGGACCTCACACCAAGCTACTTGTGGATACAATTAAAGCAACAACATATATCAGAACTTGAAATGACGCAATGCAAATGATTAAGGTTGCATGCAAAATGCAAATGAATACCCTAGTATGCGCAATGCATGGGTATTGAGTTTCAACTTACAAGAGAAAATAAGGGCACCGCTCTAAATCCTAGTCAATACTCAGGCAGTGAACAGATGGTGTATTGGTGACCTTGACCCTTGTCAAAGCAATGGGTTGTTCCCTCTATTAACACTAACGTCACCCCAAGCAAGAGAAATTAGACCGGAAAGTCATCCTACGGCAAAGCAACAAAACGAGAAATCGGGATTGTCCTACTCAGACTATGGGTGCACATAGGAGAGGAGAAGATGCATGCTTTCTAGAATGCTTATGCAGGATGCTTTATATTTTTTACTTGCAAGTTTTAGTCATCCAAATAAGGGAGAGAGTGCATTTAAGTCTCTAGTTCCGTCTAAACATTTATTTTATCATTGTGAGTTTTATATTAAACCAATAAAGGAGAGCAAAGAAGTCTCTACTTTCCTTAAAATGACAAGTGCAAAGTGAAAGAAAACACCCAAGTATAACATGCAAACAAGCATACATCAAGCAAAAAGTATGATCATGGTATGTGCGTGTGTCATGTTAACATGATGGTGAAAAGAAAGTAAATATCCATCGCAACATGGTGTGTGAAGTAGTGACATAACAAGATTGTAAAAGGAAAAAACACTCGGGAAACAAAGACATGTAAAAGCATGCATGCAATGACAAGCAAATGCAAATAAAATGACAAACAAACAAATGCACATGAAGGCAAAATAGCAAAAGCAAAAGCTGAAATCTGGTTTCCCAGTGGAGTCACCAGTTACTGTAACTATACCAATGACGACTTTGTGCCAAGCACAGAGGCCAAATGCACGAGATCGAGGAAAGCCATAGTGAAAACTCTGGCGAAAGCTAGAGGATGCAAAAGGAAATTGGGAATCGCCACTTAGTTTAATTGGTGGGAAGACGAGGAAAATCAAATATGGAAAAACACTACAAATGCAAATGCAATGTCCTATGCCTAAGGGATGCGACACATAGGTCACTGCGTGCTAAAGAAAGGGCAAGGACTCTTGTTACGTGTTGGACAAGTATTAGCCACCCTACAGGCCCGACGAGTCAGTCTTTCTAGGCTTATTGCTCACATATGTTGCTTATGCATATATGTACTCACCTATGTCTAAAATACATGCTTGATATTGTGCCAATGCAAACGAGATGTGTGGGGCTACCTCCATGCTATCTAATGCTTAGCAACACTATATCAGTTTTGAACCAAGGCACTCACACCAAAACGATCCACAAAGGATGTACAAAGTGTTAGAAATATTACATGAATTTTGATGATTATTTACTTGTGCATATTTTTCATAAATATTATAACTTGAAGAAGATATAAGTGCCTTATCTTGAAATCAAAAAGGACATACCAACATCATGAGTGATAGATCAATCCAGTGCAAATCAGAATATATTTTGGAACTCCGCAAAAATCTGAGTTGAACCAAAAACGACATACCGTGGATAGAACGGCATACCGTTTCAGGAAAAATCGGAAGATGCAGCGGCACTCCGGAACAGTTTTGCTCGTGAAGAGAAAAATAAAGAGCTTTTACGGCATACCGTGGTCAAAACGGTATACCGTTCAACTAGCTATTTACGACCGTTTTCTAGTCGTTAGACACAAAACGAGGTGCTCCGACGGCTATAAATAGGACCCCGTACCAGCATTGGAAAAGCATCCATTGAGCAACATCGAGCTACCATTGAGAAAAACTTGTAATAGTGTGCATTGCTTTCATTTTCGTTCTCCTCACAAGATTCT
>JAMKQA010029489.1:0-37266 GCA_024699735.1 Posidonia australis
TGGTCAGGATTGGACTTGTGAATTGGTCCTAAAAATCCTGAAAAGAAATGATGATGTTTTAACCAGTTGCCAGCCAATGTTTATGATTTGGTTTTGAGCCCAATGGGGCATTGTGTTTTAGGCTGGATCTGGTCAAAATGTGTATTTGGTAAGTGTGCTTTGGGAAGAAATCCCCAATATTGACAATGGAATTGTTTTGGAAAAGAAAAAAAAATGAAATTCCAAAAGGGTTTTTGAAAGGAATGTTTTGTAAGGAAAAAGAATATGGTTTTGGGATTGAATCCCCAAGTGATTGTTTAATAAAAGAAAGGATGATTTTCAAAGGAGAAAACCAAGTTTTTGCAAAATGTTAAGAAACGAGTTTCTTTTGGTTTTGCCGAGTTTTGCTTGTGGTTGTGTGTTTTGGGGCGCGTACTGGGTGACTTAGATGTCACTCACGCGTGCTATTTGGTTTTCAGGTGCAGACCGCGTGCAGCCGGGTTCCGGTGTAGGAATTAGAGCTTCTAGCCGCACATCATGATCCTAAAGGTGAGCCTTGGTTACAGTTCTATTTGTTCTATAATTTAGTGTAATTATGCTTGGGATACTGTGATTTAGTAGCGTGCCCGGGATCGGGGCGTTACAGTTTCTAACACTATTGAAGAACATTGCTCCATCCATGCTCTACTTCCAAATTCATGAGAAAAAAATGCATGCATGCATGGTTCTAGCAAACATTGCTAATGTGGGGTCAACAATAAATGCAATGAATGGTCCATATGATATGCTAGGCCAACGAGGTATGATTGGTCCCAGGTCAGATAGGAATATGCAAAATGCATGGATGTAATTTGTTGTGATCAAGTATTTTTTGTCCTCAAGTGTGACCAGTACTCTCAGAAAAGGACCGTCATCTCAAAACTATACTTGGCAAGTAAAGGACTTCTATGACTAAAAAACCAGATGAGGGAATGAATCCTTTGCCAAGCTGGTGCTTGCCTTTTAATCGAAATAACGTGTTTTGTTCTCACCCAACGGCTTCCTTGTGTACGTAGTATACTCTTCTCATCAAAACAAACAAAACAAATCTAGGTTAGTTTAGGTGTAGTAAACAATATCAAAATAAAATGAACAAATAAAACTAAATACTATCCGAGGGTAGTTCCCCACATGCATATGCTATTGGTTTATTTTAATGAATGCAATGATTATGTAAATGTAGACACTCCGATTTTGAAGTCACTTGGCAGCAAACTTCTCTGAAAAGATGCTCTATTTGCGACCACCTAAACCCTAACTAAACCCTAAACCCTCAAGCCCACACAAATCCACTCTGACCTAATCAAAGCAAAAACCAATAATTAAGAATCAAAACTAAACAAAATAAATTTAAAACTCTTAAAATCCAAATTAATCAAATAAAAACCCAATTAAAACCAAAATTGAATAAAATCCACTTAAAATCCAAATTAATCAAGTGAAAATCCTAATTAAAACACAAAAACTCTAATTAAATTCAAAATCCTAATTAAAACCCAAAACCCTAAAATAATTAAAATCCTAAAAACCCCAAAGTAATTAAAATCCTAAAAAACCCTAATTTAAACCAATTTATTAAACCATAAATCACAAAATCAAGAATTTAATTAAAGTCACAAAACCCAAATAAAAACCTAAAACCAAAACCCTAAAAAACCCTAATCTCCTAACTAAACTCAAAACCTTAATTAATTAAACCCAAAATCCTAATTTAAAATCAAGTAATTAAAATCCTAAAAACCCTAATTTAAAATCAATTAATTAAACTCAAAACCTCATTTCAAATCCAAGTAAGAACCCTAATTAAAACCTTAATCAAGCTAAACTCAATAAAATCCCTTTAAAAAAATGAAATCTAATTAAATAAAAACCCAAATCTATAATTAAATCAAGAGAAAATCAATTAAATCAACATCTAAATAAAATCCATAAGTAAACCAAAGTAAAAACTAAGTAAATCAAGATTTAAATGAATTCTCAATTAATCAAACCCAAAACCATTTTAATCCATTTAAAACTAAAGTAATCCATTTAATTAAATTTAAATCACCAAATAAAACCTTAGTCAACTTAAAATGCTAAAACACAAATAAGTCTATCCAAAATCTCAAATTAATCATTAATCATCAAATTTATCCAAAATTAAACCACTAAAAAAAAACCAAGAAACAAAACCCTAAAGCCAGGCCCAATAAGCCCAGTTCATCTCTCAATTAAAAACTTCAGTAAAGCTAGAAAATAATTCTGGCGATCCTCTCTGACGACCCCGATTCTCCGACGACGTCTCCAGCGCCATTTCCGGCGGTCAATCTCGAGAACTCCGACGCTAATCATCCTCTCGCGCGATCTCCGGACCTTCCTCCTTGGTCATGCACTCGATCCTACAGTGCCCTGCCCCTAAGGAGGATGATCAACAACGAGAGAGGGCTGGACCGAAGTTTAAAAAGCCTGGCTGTCGACGGAAGCACGCGGGCAAGCCCTTCCCTGAAAAAGCCCTCCTTCCAGTCCCCTCGAGCGGGGAAGATCCCACATCCAGAACCTATCCATTTTCCCATAATCTAGAGCCTCCCTCCAATTGCAGTCTAGAAGCCCTGATCGTCGTTACCAGAGCCTCCGTTGGAGCACCATCATTGCTCGTCGAGAGAAACATCAGGCCTTATCCAGGTAATCTCTCCTCTCTTAGCTTTCGAATCATGCTTATTTAGGCCTGTGGAATCCCTCTAGGCCTGCCTGTCGGAGTTGGCTGCCCTGCGTGCCTTCTCACCCCGCTTCGGTGGTGGGTTCACTACCATTGGCCAGACCCGTAGCCTCCTGCGGCGGGTGGAGGTCCCTAGGACCTCTCCTACCTCTTCCTCCTTTTCCCGGAGCTCCATCACTCCGGAGTGACTTCTCTGGCCTCCAGTGGACCCAGAGGAACCGTGTCGTCGCCCTACAACCTCCGGCCGTCGCCGTCGAACCCACTGAGTGGGTGGAATGCTCCACCAGCCCCTTGTCTGTACTGTCACCACCGATAGCTACCCACAGCCCCCAGAAGACCCTCCAATCTCTGCTGGATCGTCTCCGCCACCCCGACGCCTTCCTCGACGTCGGCAGTCCATCCTGCCGAAGTCCACAGAGGGGGAAGCACCCCAAGCCATTCTAGCCTTACCCACGTCTCCCCACAGCCTCGCCATGATGCCCCGAAGCCTCTCCGATCTCCTCCGCGCCAAGCCACCGCCTCTGGATGCACTACTGTGGAAGTCCCCATCGCTGGAGAAGAACGCCAGCAGGGGGATCGACGGCACATTTCAGCCATCGGGGGTTCGATTGATGCCGTCGGATCTCCCCCCCATCTCCTCCTCCAGCTTCCTCGCTCCTCCGATCTCCGATCAGCCTCCTGGAGGGCTCAAACGAGCCTCCTAGGCTGTCGCCGCCGGCGATCATCGAATCGTCGACGGTGACTGTTAGTATTTTAAAGTTTTTTTATCTAAAAGACCCTTAGATTTAAATCATTTGCATTTGAGTCCTTTTTCATTACATTTGAGCCCTTTTATTTATGTTTAAGTCCCTGTCATTTTAAATAATCTTTTGTTTCTTTTATTACTCTTGTAAATATTGCATTCTTTACCCTGTTGTGTTTTAATTTCACTTTTAACCCTGTAAATGTTTGTTTCTTCACATTTACACCCCTGCATTCATGTTTTCTTTATAATTAAGTCTTAATATTTTGCATTGAGCCCCCAGAGTTTTTAAAAATGAGTTCTTTGAAAATTTGCACATTGACCCTAAGAAAATTCATAATTGCACTGATCATCATAAAAGTCCAGTTTTTATCAAATTTAAGCCCTGTAAATTTGCATGCAGCCCGCTAGGTTCTTAACAAACAATCCCTGAGCATAGGGAATTTGCATCTAGACCCTTAGATTAATTTTAAATCCATCATTTAAGGTTTTAATTGTTTTCTCACATATTTTTGATATATTTTCACTTATTGCATTTCATATCTTGCATTTAATCATAGATTCCCTTTAAAATCATGTTTGCATTGTAAATTAATCTTTAATTTGATTTTTTAATTACATTTGCACTTATGTGTGAATTTTGCACATTAGACCCTAAGTTTTTAGAAAATTACCAAGATGCAATTTTCACACATCTCAGTGCCACATTGTCATTTGATCCATCATCTGCATATTAGAATAGAAGTCATTGAATATTCTTTAATCCAAGTTTTCCCTTTTTTGCGAATTTTACATTTTAGTCCCTGGTCATGTCGTTTACATCGTTTTAGTTTTTTAAAATCTTATCCTTTGCATGTTTGCTTGCTAGTAACATTTTCTGGACATTTTGCACACATTTTGATAGATCCCAAACTAGGCATCATCCTCACACATGTACTCATCACATCCGACCATTGAAATGACCGAATTACCCTTGTGCCACCAATCCATACATGTGCATGTTATTTCTTGCATTAAATCATGCATAACCTTGGTCTAAGTCATTCCTCAGCACCTTTTGCACATTGAGGCACTTATTCATGCATTTACATAGTTTTTATCACATTTGCGTATCAGTCCGTCCCTTTTAAGTGAGCCTGCATCTCATGTGTTTCTTTCGTAGATTTTTCTTCACTTTGTTTTCGGAGTCCTTCACCCAACATTCAATTTTGGTCCCTTTTATTCTATATTTTCGGATTTTTCCGATTTGATTTGGATTTCATTGCCTAAGGGCATACACTAACAGACCGCAACGCCCACACTGGCCCACTTGCGAATTATTTCTCCTTTTTGACTTTAATGACTTTTCCCATGATTTCGATGACTTGGGTTGACCCCACTTTTATCTTTTTGATAACAATATGGTTTTCCGAGTCGTTCTTCCCAAAAAAACTGTCATTTTATGTGATTTTCTTTGTATGTCATTGTTAACCTATTTTATGTGGGTTTCATTGCAATTTTTTCGTTCGAGTTTCTGTGATGTTTTCCACGATTCTAATGATTTGGGTCTATTGCATTTTTGATCCCCTTGACATTGACATGATTTTCTAAACCATTCTTTACAAAAACATCATCATTTTATGTGAATTTCTTCACGTGTCACAGTTTACCTATTTTAGGCGGACTTCTTTGCAGTTTTCCAATCTTGATTTCTACGATGCTTTCTTTGATTTTGACGACTTGAGTCGGTTGCATTTTTGACATTCTTGAGACCTGTATGTTTTTTCAACCCATTCTCACCCAGAACCTTGTCATTTCATGTGATTTTTTTTGTTGTGTCGTTTTTCATTATTACAATATTTTATGTGGATTTCTTCACAAGTTACGCATACCATCTTGCACATCCATCCCGTTTGGTCTTGGCATTCATATTAGCATGTTTAGAGCACGATCTAGGCTTAGCAAGCATTCATCTAGCCTCTAGCAAGCGAATTAGACTAGAAAGTCCGAGTTTCTCAGACGTACGAGAGTGCCTAATACCTTCCCCGTGCGTAACAGGAATCCTTACCCATCCTCCGCTAAGCCGACATCTGGCCTTCACATTTGCATCTCATGCATTCAATCCTTTGTGGTTTTCCTCGTCTTTCCCTTGAAAAACTAGTTGGCAACTCCTTTTCTTTTTTGTTTTATCCTATCTTGGGCTTTCGCCATCTTAGCATAGCTGTGATCTCCTCTTTTTAGCGCGACTCCGCGTCGGATTCCTAGGTTGGCATGATCACAGAAAAAAAATAAATTGGAGAGATACTCCCTTCACCCTCGTACCTATAATGTCGGAATGAGGAAGCGGAGGCACGAACAAAGCACCGAAGGTGCATTTTAACTTTAGACTGGGATGATATCTTTGGATCTGAGTGGTTTCACGTGGGATTTTGACAGAGTGGGGGACTAAGGGATATCTCAATGGTCACCCTCTCTCTCATGACCTCTCCCTAGGGTTTAAAAATACCTCCCAGGAATTTTTGAATTGCCTCTCCTTAAGCTCTTGACCTAGGGGTCTTTCTATAGAGCTTGGGGGTGCCAAATTTCATCAAAGGATGAGTGAGAGATCCAAGGGCTTCGATTAAACTCACTTAAAATGGAAAAAAAATTGATATATGTGCTCGTCGCCTATAAGACAAGCGATAGAAATGAACTTGTCACTATTTGAAGTGGCAACGAGACTAGACATTCCATTTTTGCTTGACGCAAAAGGCAATAATATATTCTACATCAGTTAGTCGTCGGCTCATGTGGCATCGAGAAACTAAAAAGACAAAATTTTAAAAATTTAGATCCCAAAATATCTTATCATATATCTAGCAATAGATCACAACTAAGCCTACTGTAACACCCGTAAAATTCATTTTGTAATTATTTACTTTTTATGAATTTATTCCTAGACGGGTGTTACTGTTCTGAGGCCCGTTGTGTGGTTTTGAGCTTTTGGGCTTGGGCCTGGTGGGTCGGCTTTTATTTGCGTGTCCTTGTGCGTGGTTTGGCACTGTGCATTGTGGCACTGTGCGTGTGGGGCCCTAGTGTGGGGTCCTAGTGGGGTCCATGCCGTGGGCCAGTTGCTGTGGATGGTGGTTGGTCGAAGTGGCTGGTGTGCTCGTGCGGGGTGCCGATGGTTGAGACGTGCAGGTGAGCATGCTCCCAACTACTACGTGCATAGTTTTTATAAGTCGCCCGCACTGCACTCCCCTGTCACTCGTCGCCGTCTTCTCCTTCTTTCTTTTTCTTTTCTCCTCCTCCTCGGGCACGTTTCTCTTCTTCCCTACCTTCCCTTCCCTTCCTCCCCACTCCTCCTTCTCCACCCCCATCTCCTTCCAACCGTCCTCCCCTGCCTCCTCTGTTCCCTTCTTTCGCACATCGACAGAGAGAGAGAGAGAGGGAGAGAAGCAGAGGCACTTGGGTGGCCCGTGGTAGCCTGGGAAGCTTCGGAGCAACATTTCTTAGGTCGTGGAGTGGCAGTGGATGTGTAGGGCCGCCGAAATTCGCTGGAGATCGTCGGAGCTCATTTCAGGTACGTATCCCCAATTTAATGTGTACAAATTATGTAAAATGGTAGAAATGCCTAGGATGCATGTAATCTAGGCTAAATTTAATGTTTTAGAATTTATGAGAATTTATTGTCGTTTTTATGGACATTTATGCCAGTGGTTGCGCTTTAGGTCCTTTTGACCCTTTTGCCTTTGCGATTGTATATCTTGATGCATGGTGAATGGATTTTAGTTTTGTTTGTTGGGATTTAGAGTAAACTCGAGGGTCTACATTTTATGTTTTATGCAAGATTTTTGGTATTTATTTAAGGGGTCCGATCGGAGGTCCAATTTAGGGCAATTTCGGACGGTAAGGTTTGGGTCATTTTCTGTGTTTCGTAGAATTCGGCATACCGAGCTATTTTGGTATGCCTTTTCTCTGTCAGATTAGGTCCTCTGGTCGAAATTCGGTCGTCTGATCTTGGACGGTCGCCCAAATCAGGAGATTTTGGTCGATCGAAAGATTTTTGGTATACCAAATTTGGCCTAGGTGTTGACCATTGACCTAATTCGGTCGACTTCTCTAGATCGGCCTACTGAACCAGGGATTTTCGACATACCAAACCTGTTTTCCAGCATGCCGAATCAAGGCTCAAATAAGTTTATAAAATCTGATTTCTGAGGGTTTTTCTAGATTGGTTTGTTTTGTCCCATTGAGAGGGATTGTGGGCCGTCAGTGGTGGTCTCTTGGGACCCCTAATGCACCATTTTGCCGAGGTTTTGGAAGAGTTTTCAATGATATGAAAATGATTTTGGAAAGTGGATTTCCAAGAAATAGTTAGCCTGTTTTAGAAAAAGTTTTCCTAGTTTTCTGTGTGCAGGCCGAGATAATGTGGGATCGTGTCATCGAGACCAGGGAATGTGATGACATTCTCGAGTGGTCAGGCGCGACTCCTTGGTTGAGGTTGAGGGCCAAGATACCTGAGGCTGAGGGGTGTCGGGTCCTGAAGGTATGATACTCCTTGATTGTCGTCTCAAGGCTAGGGTTGAGGTCCGCGGGTTTGAGGTGTCTTGTGGCATGACAGGGAGGTATGATACTCCTATTGTCGTTGTGAGCACTGAGGCTCGAGTGTCGTCGGGTGTGGAGGTATGACACTCCCTCCTGAGCACCGTGTGTGAAGGACGCCGTGAGGAGGCTGACCCTGTGGTGGCCAGTGGGGGTGAGACACGTGCCTCGTAGCTGGTAGCGTCCGGAGAGACAAGACAACCTTCCCAAGGAGGGGTTGGCTTTGTGAGGGTTCTCCAGAGAGGGAGAATCGCGGGACGGTGGTTGGCTCCTGCATAGGGTGGCACACCGTGGCAGCGCAGAACGTCGTGGTCACTCCTCAGTGGACTACTTGTGGCTAGAGTTAGGTTGTCTAGCGCCGGGCTTCTCGACTCACTGTGTGTGGTTTTGGCCATTGAGGGCCTTTGCTTGTATTTTGGGCTAATAGAGCCCTAGTTGTGGTTTTGGCCGGTGTGGGCCTAGTTTGCGAGATTTTGAGAAAATAGTTTGCGAAATGAATTTAAAAGGAAAATTGATTATAGTTTTGTTTTCCATGGTTTTTCTTGGAGTGCGTACTGGGTGACTTCTGTCACTCATGCATTTTTCCTCGTATTTTTGGTTTGCAGGTGTAGGCATGCAAATTTTTAGCGTAGTGCATATAATCTGGAGTCTCCTAGCCGCACACACAGGTTCCTAGTAGTTTAATATCTTTTGTTTAGCTTTAATTTTCTCGTAATTTAAATTATTTTAAATTAATGTGGAAAATGTGGGACATTACACCTACCCTCTCTTAGGTGTTCGCACTACTTAGTTTTATTTTTTTAAAGTAAAAAGGATTCGTAGATATGCCCATATACACAGAAAAAGCTGAACTTTACATTGTTCATTATGTCCAGCACTATGGTCGACCTACTACAGTAGGGGATGGAAAGGGAGACCATTACATTTTATTTTTCCCTTAAGAGATCCATGTCCAAATGCCATAGATGCTTCCCAACTCATCCATAACTACCCCTGGAAAGGATGGCCGGTGGAGGGCATGCTTACAATAAATCAAAATCTTGAGCCCTTCCCATCACATGCATACAACATCGTCCAACAATGCAACTTAAAGGTTATAATTGAAGTCAAAACCACCCAACTACCAAATGAGTTATTACCACGTGTTGTGCTTCGAGTGCAGGATGAATGTTTGGAATAGATAGTTGACAAAGTCAGGGTTCTCCAATTGACATGCATGGCCTTCATCCTCTACAATCTCCAATGTCGACTTCTACCCAAGATGGCTGCTCTTCAATTGATTGGCAAGATATAGTGGAAAGACATTATCACGGTTTCTCCATATAATGAGAGTTTCCTGAGTAAGAATAGGAAGTGGATCCATACCAATTCCATTCATCATCAGATCTCTCAACAACTCTTCTCTCTCCCTTCTATGAACTTTATGCATCACCTCAATGAAGTCTCTTAGGATAAATTTGGGCACCCACCATGGCTGCCGGAACATGGTTCTCCTTATAAGCTCCATCAAATCCTCCTCCTACCTGGGAAGAAAAACCTAGCACACATCCCTCTCCTCCCTCTCCACCATCTCCCTCCTCTGCTCCTCTGTGGTGTAGATCCTAGTTGTCAAAATCACCACCTTCTCCACCTCCTCCTTCGCCATCTCTGCCATCTGGAATGCCACAAAACCCTCGTAGCTGATCCTACGGACCGTGTACCTCCTGACCTCGACCCTTCTCATCACCTCCATGACACACCTCACCTTGAACCCCATAGACCTATTGAACCGCTCCAACCTAAAGCTCCCAAAGAAGAGTAGATCAAGGACTGAGAGGTGGATGTGGTGCTCCGCCCGAGAAGCCACGAGGCAGAGGGGGACGGTTGGGGTCTTCACGCTACTTAGTTGCACTACCTACTTACACCAAGTAAGTGCGCTAATTAGGTGCGCTAGCTAAGTGCACTAGAAACATGTCAAGGCCTATTGGCTTGATTCTAATCCTATTTCTTAAGTGCTTGACCACCATGTAGGCTTTATGACTCCTAAGGTTAGTGATTTTGCTAAGGTTTTGGGTAGATTTAGGGTTTTGGGCCAATTTAGAGGTGTGATATGGGCTTTTGTGTGGGAGAATGCCTCATCGCTGTTGGAGCACTCTTCCAAAGGAGTCTATCGACAAGTGACTATCAGATCAGGATGTTTACATACCCACTTAGTGAAGTAGTCAATTGCCACAAGGATATACTAGTGCCTATTGGAGGTTGCTAGATGGATAGCACTAATGACATCAATCCCCCAAGTGGAGAATGGCCATGGAAAGGACATGTTATGTAGCTACTGCAGGGGAGCATAGATAAAATTCCCATGGATCTAGCAATTATGGCACATTCCCATGAATAGACAATAATTTACCTCCATAGTTGACCAAAAGTAGCCTTGCAACATAATCTTCTTGGCCAAAACCAACTTGTTCATGTGTAGGCCACATGTTCCTGCATTGACCTGTAACATCAATTCATCGGCCTCTTTCTTGTCCACGCACTGCAAGAGCATTTGGTTATAGGATCTCCTATCGAGGTGTCCTACTCCAAGCACGTATTTTGATGCTAAACAATCCATGGTCTTTCTATCCATCGTTGAGGCACTAGATGGGAGATTGTTGGATTCTAGGAAGATCTTGATGTCGTGGTACCACAATGGCAATTCTATTAGATCTGCTTCTATACTCATGCAATATGCAGGTTGCTCCACACGAGTAACAGAAACATCCAATGCATGATCCTGTGGTATCAAGAGCCAGGCTGCTAATGTTGCTAGTGCATCTACATAGGTGTTCTTGACTCCATTCATGAAGGAGAAGCAAATCTCTTCAAATTCTGCAATGAGCTTTAGCAGATATGTGTGGTACAACACAAGCTTTGCTTTGGGTCCTTGGTCTTCCAATCATCGTTGACCTAGGAGATGACCAGCATTGCATCACCACGAACTTGTGACTTTTGTACACCATGCTCGAATGTAGCCTGTAGTCCAAGGATGCATGCCTCATACTTTGCTACACTGTTGGTGCACTCAAAAGCTAATTTTCATGCAAAAGGAATCAACTATCCCTTCAGCATCACTAATACTGCACTAATGGCCATGCCTTGCTTATTGACAACACCATCAAAATATAGATGCCACAACAACTTATCATGGGATTCTTTGGACTCTGAGTCCTCTAGAGTGAATAGGATATCCTTATCTGGGAACTATGTCTACAAGGGTGTGTATTCTAGCACGGGTAAATTGGTCAAGTGATCCATCATAGCCTACCCCTTCATAGATTTCTATGTGACAAAGGTGATGTCATACTAAGACAACAATACCTACCACTTGACACACCTTTCTACCAATGCTGGCTTCTGGAACAAATACTTCATAGGATCATGCTTGCACAAGAGCAAAATAGGGTATGCCATCATATAATGCTTTAACCGTTGGGTGGTCCAAACAAGGGACAAGAAGACTTTCTCTATTGTGTCATACTTGACTTCATAGTCATTGAACTTCTTGCTTAGGTAGTAAATGGCTCTTTCCTTGCACCCTAACTCATCATGCTTACCTAGGACTACGCCCATGGGGTGCTACGTAACTGTTAGGTATAGAAGCAGTGGTCTTCTTGACATGGGCAAAACTAGCACTGGAGGCCTTGTCAATAGCTACTTGATCTAGTCAAATATAGCTTGGTACACTTCACTCTAGCTAATTTGTACATTCTTCCTCAGGAGCTTGAAAATCAGTTAACAAATGGGAGTGAGCTACGTGATGAACTAGATGATGTACTACAGTCGCCCCAACAGTCCTCGAACCTCCTTTTCAATTGTGGGGGGAGGCATATTGATGATGGCTCTAGTCTTATTGGAATCTACCTCAATTCCCCTCTGGCTGATGATATATCCAAGGAGTTTACCAGAAGATACTCCAAATACACATTTGCTGAAGTTGAGATGGAGCCTATATTTCCACAAGCGGTTGAATAGCTTTCTTAGGAAAGAGAGGTGATCTTTAGACTCTTTGGACTTATCAATCATGTAATCCACTTAGACCTCAATTTCTTGATGCATGAAGTTATGGAACAGCACTGTCATTGCTCTTTAATAAGTGGCACCTGCATTTTTGAGTCAAAATAGCATTACTCTATAGCAAAAAACTCCCCAAGGGGTGATAAAAGATGTCTTCTCCATATCTTCTTCTACCATTCTGATTTGGTTATATCCTGGGAAGCCATCCATGAATAACAGCATCTTGTGCCAAGCAATGTTGTCAACCAGGACGCCGATGTGAGGTAGCAAGAAGTCATTTTTTAGGCTCACTTTGTTGAGGTCATTCTAATTGTGACCATGTCGGCAATTGGGAACTCACGCAACCAAGTTCATGAAAACCAATAAGGTCACGATGAAGAGAAGAATCCAAGGAAGGATGCTCGACATGAAAATACTAAAACAAAGTAAAATAAATAAAGGATAACAAAAAAGGGAGTCACCACCTAGTCTATTTGGAATCAGGAGATAAGGAAAACCAAATGCGATGAAATGCAGTAAAAACGATACAAATGAATGTGTATGCATGTGTGACCATGCCAACGAAACCATGACTCACAAGTTGGAATAAAAGCCGAACTCACGAATTGATGAGGTCATGGCAAGGATGGTGAATCCAAAGAAGGACACTCGACTCGAATACACCAAAATAAAGCAAAAATAAAGGATGAGGAAAACAAAACGAAGTCACCACCTAGTCTATGTTGAATCGAAAGATGAGGAAAACTGAATGCGATGAAACATAGTAAAAAACGATGCAGATGAATCCAAATGAATGTGTGTAAAAGCTCTGTGCCTAATGGATGCAACACAATAATCATTGTAGACCAGAGAAAGGGTAAGGACTCCTATTATGCATGGGGAAGGTGTTAGGCACCCCTAGGCACCCAAGAAATCGGTCTTTCTTAGCTAATCACTTGCATGTTTGGCAAATGCTAGTGAATGCTTGCTTAGTCTAGGATGGGTGAATGCTTGATGTCATGTCAATGCAAATGGAATGTGAGGGACGGAAAACCATGCGATCTAATGCTTAGTTGCACTATATGAATTCTAAACCATCGGTCAAAAGAATTCGATATAGTAAACATCATCACCCTATGGATGGATACGAGAAGTTGGAAAACAAGGAGGAAAATCATGCAATGCAGGTAAAAACATGAAAATGTACGAGAAACATGCAAGAAAATGGACCAGTGAAACACAATGTGCTTAGCTCAAGGGTCTGATTTGTAACTGTGAGTCGCGTTGGCAATGTGTATCGACTAGGTTTGTTGGATACTTGCGCTAGCAAGTTGCACCAACTAAGTGCACTATCAAGGTGCACTAGACAGTTTGCAGAAAGGCCAGCGAGCTCTGTCATTGCACAACGATGGGTTGCAGTGATGAGAACACATGATGCATGCCAAGCATGTATAGATGATAATGAATAGATATGAATGATTGGATGCAGGTGTGGTTGTGCGAATGATCCTCCCCATCCACCTCATCGTCAATTGGGATCCAACGACGTCCATGGCTGTTAATTCAAGCCATGAGCTCTAGTGAACCATTCCGAGGCTTCCAATGGATGGAGGGAGCAAGAGAAGAGGCATGTATGCAGATGGGATAAGAATGCATGCTGTGCAAGCCTTCCGCCACCTTCCACGAGTCTCACCGACGTTTACGAGCTCAACTGACCATAAAGGCAACAAGGGAGCTCTAATAAATGTTTGGGATGGCTAGGAGAAGGGAGAGGAAGGGGATGATGTGCCAAAATGGGTTGCCAACAAGCTTACAGGTGATCGACCCTACACAAGCTATTTGAGCCTATCACGGGTGCTAGGGAGATGCAATGGATGTACGATAGACAAAACATGGTAAATTCAAATAACACATGTAGAGGGATACATGATGAAGGAATTTGAGGAGAAATAGGCAGGCATGTTCAACATGGGAAGGAGTACCTATGGATGTGGTGGGTTGTCCTCCGATAGGTGGCTCGTAGTGGCTTCCTCCGAGCTGGTGATGCTCGGCAGCGATGGAGGCGGACATCATGGATTGTGGTGAAGCTGAGGAGATGCTCGAGGGGACAATGCAGTGGTTGGTGCGATGGTTCAGTGGTGGCTTGGAGGTGATGATTCCAGCCATTCGGAGGTGGCCAGTGGATGTAGTAGGGGTATCTTGATGAGAGGGGAGGCTCTACCAGAGAGACCAGGGATGCTTAGAGATAGGAGGGTGATGTAGTTGATGGAGAGCATTGGGATAGCTTGGTATGTATGTTGGATATCTAGGGAAGACAATTAGCGACTAGAAATGGTGGTTAGGAGGTCGGAGGTGGACTACAAGTGCTCGGGCAGGTGGGTGTGGGTGAGATGGGCTGTTGAGAGAGCTTCCACATAGGGTTTTATAGAGGGCAGAAAGAATGTGGGTTGTTGGTTTGAAATGGGATTAAAGATAAGGGGTTGGGATTAAATCAAGTGGATTTGATTGGGATTTGGGTTAGATTGAGGTGTAGGATGGTCCACAAAAGTAAAGGAGCTCACCCAGACCCATGTCAACCTATGGGAAGAGGCAATTTGGTGATCCAAGCATAGAATGACCAATCGACCCTTCAGCAAATTAGTTACTAACATAGGGCATCGTGTCGACAATCTGTGCTACCTAGTTGTGCCTGATAATGTGCCAACTAAGTGCGCTGAATTGGTGCGCCAGGTTAGTGCACCTGGGCTTTTGTAGATATTCTTGGTTGGATTTTGGGCTTGTTTCTTGAGTGTTGGACCATCATATGGGCTTGAGCTTGGAGTTTTGGGTAGGTTTATGATGTTGGGCTATTTTTAGGGTTTTCGGTTGGTTCGGAGGTGTAAAATGGGCTCTGGAATGGGGGAAATGCCTTGTTGCCGCTGAAGAGCTCTTTTGGAGAAGTTCGTTGATGAATGTGCACGACTACCTTGACATCAAATCCAATCATGTCATCATAGGTCTAGGCAAAGACATCTACGTACTCCTTTAGGAAAGCTATGAATTTTGCATTTGCCTATGGTGACAACTTGGTATTGATGCATACTTCTTTAATATCCTCCACCGTGCCAATATTAACAAGCTTTGTCTCTTCTTCAATGTGTAGGTTTGGCCCTTTTGTATCGTCATCATAGGGTTGGAATTTAGGTGGTGCTTCATCATTTCCATCCACACATGTATTGTCCTTCTCTTCATATGCTATGAGCTTAGATAGGATTTCCCTCTCGAAGGTAGGATCTCTAACATCAAAGGAGAAGATGTGCTCAGACTCTTGCACTTGATGATGCCTTGTGATAGTCACACTGATCCTGGTATTCTTATAAGTGTGTTGTGTGACCTTTACTTCAACTGCTCTTGGACCTGCTAATGGATTAGGTTGCTTTGCTTCTTTTGCATCCTCAACTGTATTTTTCGGTTTTTGGGAGTTTGCTAATTTTTTGGATTTTTCTGTTGTATTTACAATTGATACTGTAGTTTAACAACTATCTTGCTATTGATAGATGTGACTATTGCTGCCTGTGCCACTACACAAACCAAAATCAACGTTATTTTTTTATCCTAACCCTTGAGGTAAGGCTTAGGCTAAATAAACCACCTTGACCTGCCTCCCAGCTATTGGGAGATTAACTCCTCTGGTCTGGTGTATGCTGGCTCTGACTCTTCTAGGACCATGATAGATGACTGGTCTTACAGCCATAGGGGTTGTGCTCACTCAAGCTCTGTAATTACTGCTTTTCCCCTTTTTGCTTCTGAGCTCTTCCCTTGCATCTTTTGCTAACACCGCCAACTGTTCTTGAAAGAAGACCTCTAGATCATTGAGTATGCTATCGATGCAGGCCTCTACTTCTACTCCCTCCTCTTGGTTAGAAGGGAGGTCCACGTAGTATCTGTAAACTAGCTCCTATTTCTGGATTTCTAGCTCTAACGACTCCATAGCATGAGTCATTGCTCACACCCACAATTGTGTTGGTTGTTGTAGTAGTGCAGCTAATTGATCTGGTGTGGCTGTCGACGAAACTACTACCGAAACTAGCAGTGATCCTACTGAAACTACTACGACTGCTGAAATCAGTGGCAAGATTGTCAAAACTGCTATAAGTGAAACTACTAAAACTGTTGTAGGTGGAACTACTAAAACTATTGTAAGTGAAACTACAGAAACTACTATGGGTGAAACTATTGAAATTATGGCAAGTGAAACTACTGAAATTACTATGGCTGAAACTGTTGTCGGTGAAATTGCTGAAACTATTGAAATTGTTGTAACTGCTGATACTACTATGGGTGAAACAACTGATACAGCTGTATGTAACATTAATTGCGTTGGCTGCCTTGTGGCCTGTCTCCTTGGCCACTCGATGGTCTCTTTCGTGGACTGCTCTTCCTCTGAATAGTAGTCCACAACACAGACCCATTCCTTTTGCATGTTGTGGTGTATTCAATGACTACTAAGCCTTTACTATCATCTAGCCTTGATTTGGGTCTAGAATACTTGCACTAACAAAGTTAGTGAGATCCTGAGGGATAAGCAATTTCTTTGACTTGCACGAGCACTGGTATCCATCCTTCAGTGGGTTCCACTCATATCCAAGACCTTCAAATTCTCTTCTTTCCTCGATGATGATGGGCTCGGTGATTACTTGGTCATACCACTCGAGGGGTGTCCCTTTCTCATAGCTCCATTGATGACACAGATTCTCAACCATTAGAAAAGGATTGTTATGAATGGCCAGATAGCTGGTGTGCTCGAGATCACAAATGTAGTTAACTGGCTCAAATTGATTAACATGGTACAACTCATCAATTGGCTTGGGGTCAAAGTGGACAATCTGAAGAGAGACAGAAGACTCTACCACAACCTTCTCCTTGTCGAAATTTTCCACCATGACAACAATGATGTTATCGCCCTTGAAGAACTTAATCACGTAGGGGAGGGTTGAGGGGATGCCTTGATGTTTGTGCAACCAAGGGCGCCCAAGTAGAAGATTAATGGAAGGCTCAAGATCGACAACATAGAACTCTACATCAAACTCAGTTGGACCGACAACAAGGGGAATAACTAAAATCCCTAGAGCATCGTGGTGCATATTATCAAAGCCCATCATCCCCTTAACTACTGGTGTTATGTCTTTGGCTTTGAATTTGACCTTACTTGTAGAGCACAAAGGGCAAACATTTAAGCATGCTCCATTATCCACTAGTGTAAGGGGAATGCAAAAACTTGATATTACACAATGATGAATAAGGACTGGTTATGGTTAATCCCCACCAAAGGCGACTCCTGGCTGGAGAAGGAGATGACTTGCGGTGTACAATCATACCCACCATGCTTTCCAAGACAATTGGCTCTATTGAAAGTGAAACATGGGCGGTCTGGAAAACTTCAAGGAATGCCTCTCTATGCTCAGTAGAATTGTGGATAAGGTCCCAGATGGAGATGTTTGCTTTGACTTTCTTGAACTAGGCAATTATGTCCCCTTTCTTCCTCTTTCCTTTTCATTTACAATAACGTATAAAAGACATGAAAATGAGAATAAATGCATGTAAAATTGTAGAAAAATAGTAGAATGGATGGAAATGTGTTGGATAGCATGAATATGTAGATATCATGTGGTTAGGATGAAAATTTGTAGGTTTATACGAGATTTAGGGATGTAAGCTACAGTAACTCAAAACGAGCTTCACCCCTTTACGATTTTCATATGAATTGCATAGTAAATGGATTGATGAATGGTTTTAGGGGTTTTGAAGTAAACTCAAGGGTCTACACCCCATGATTTATTTGTGTTTTATGATGCTTGTTTGAGGGGTCTGCCGGAGGCTCCCAATTTTGGCGAATGTGTGGGCTGAAACAAGGGAGGTGCCCTAGTCACGGACAATTTGGCATGCCGAAATGGATTCGACATACCAAATTCCTATCAGATTAGGCCAGGATACCTAGCTTCGGTAGACCAAAATCACTTGGTCAACCAAAACAGGGAGTTTCGATATACCGAAAATGTTCGGTATACCGAACCAAGGATTTTTGGTATACTGAACTTTATTTTCAGTCTACCAATTTTGCCCTAGCCCTGATATATATAATTGTGAATATAAAATGAAAATAAAAGGTTTTAAATGAACAATGAGCATGTGTTAATGGTGTTTTCCCCATGCAAATGTCATGGAGGAATATGGAACTTAAATAAGTAAAGTTGGGAATGATTTTGGGTTTGAGATCCTAAAAATGAATAAAAGTGATTAAACGTGTGGTTCTTGGGCATGAGACCCAATTTAGGGTTTTAAAGCATAGTTTTAAATGAATTGAGGTGGGACCCCAGTAGAGGATCATGTGTTGCTTGGAACAAGTTCCTGCAATGAAAAGAATGAAATGAAAATGGATTTGAAAAGGAAAACTTGAAGAGTTTTGAAAATAACACACAAGTAATGTGTCAAGGAACCATGGGGGTTGGTGTAGACAATGTGGTGGGAGTATGAGACTTCAATGAAACCAATTGTTAGATACGACTGTGGTTGCCGAGCTTGAAATGATGTAGGCTGAGCCTAGGTATGTGGGCTTGGGTGTTTGGGTCACCAAGCTCGTGACGGTATAGACTAGGCCTAGGAACATGAGACCTAGGTGTCCAAGTCACCGACAGTGTAGGTTGAACCTGAGTTATTGAACCTAGTTGTTCAGGTCACCGATGGGACGTCAAATAAAGACGTATCCACGTGCATATAAGAAAAGAAATTGAGGCCGGTTGGTCGAGGATGTGTCCTCCCGCACGGGGAACTTCACCGCGGTAGTGTAAAGAGGTAAGGGAAATGGTATCCTTACCTACTTCTTGTGTGCTTAGTTACCCTTGATCAAGGTAACATCAATAAAGAAAAGTGGAAAGAATAAGAAAAGTGTGTAGTTTTGTAAAAAGAAAGAAATGTGGTTTGGCTAAGATTGGACTTAGGAATGGTCCTAAAATCCTAGAATAAAATAAAAATTGTGTTTTAACCAGTTACCAGCCAGTATTTGTGATTTTGGTTTTGAGCCCTGTGGGGCATTGTGTTTTAGGCTAGACCTGGTCGAGGAAATAGTTTTCTCGAGATAAGAGCTTTGAAAATGGTTTTGGTTTTGGGAAGAAATCCCAAGCATCAAAAAGAAAGATGAGTTTTGGAAAAGACTATGGTTTAGGAAACAAATTCCAAATGTTTTAAAAAGAAATGAAAAAGTGAGTTTTTAGAAAAGCATAATCTTGGGAATAGATTCTCATGTGATTTCAAAGGAAAAAGGGAATGATGTTTTAAAACTGGATTTTTAAAAGAAACCAAGTTTTATAAATTAAAAGTTGTATTTTTAGCGCTTTTGTCAGATTTTTGCTATTGTGTGTTTGGGACGTGTATTGGGTGACTTAGATGTCACCCACACATGCTTTGATTGGTTTTCAGGTGTAGATTGTGTGCAGTCGAGTTTCGGTGCCGGAGTAGGAGCTTTTAGCCGCACATCGTTTCCTAGAGGTGAGCCTTAGTTACAATTATTTAATTATTGTTATAATTAGTAAAATTTTGCTTATGATACTGTGATCTTGGTAGCGTGCCAAGGATCGGGGCATTACAATGTTTAAGAGAGTGGTATACATGCACGCACTTAGGAGCAATAACATCCTGGCAGACTCACTAGCCTCACTTGCGACATCGTTCCCTTTCAACCTGGAAGGTGACAAACAGACCGTCATGGTGCGAAGGATCAATTTGCCAACGGTAGAGTCAACTACAAAATGGGTTCAAGAACTTGGAGAAGTGTCCCACCAAGAGAACATGTTGCACATCGAGGTCTACTACCAAGGAACTACTAAAGTCGATGATGGAAATCCGTGGTATTACGATATCCTGAACTACCTGCAAGACGGTACCTTCACACTGCATGCTACACCCAAAGACAGAGAAGCCTTAAGAAAAATGACAACCAGATAATACATCAAAGCCAACACATTATTTCGGAAGACTCTGTTGGACATCGAACTCTGATGTGTTGATGCATCAAAAGTAACCGAAATCCTCAAGGAAACACACGAAAGAGCATGTAGAGGCCACATCAATTCTCAAGCTATGGCCAAGATGATCATCAAAAGAGGGTACTACTAGCCTATGATGGAGGCTGACTGTGCGGCCAAAGTCAAGAAATACCAGAGGTATCAACTATACGCCAACAAAATCCACACTCCTACCTCAACACTCCATGCGATGTCAGCTCCTTGGCCCTTCTCAATGTGGGCCTTTGATGTGGTTGGGCTAATACAACAAGCCAAGGGAAGCACCTTCATCCTCATTACAATGGAGTACTTCACCTAGTGGGTGGAAGCGGAAGTGTTCACGAACATTAAAGCCACAACCCTATGCCAGTTCGTACAAAGGAATATCATCTTCAGGTTTGGGGTTCCCAAAGCTTGCGTATCTGATAACGGGCCAATCTTCATCTCAAAGGAGTTCATCAGACTATGCAAAAAGTTCGGTATCACTCTCCATCACTCCTCTCCTTATTATCCACAAGGAAATGGCTAAGAAAAAGTTACTAATAAGGCCCTAATAAAAATCATTAAAAAGATAGTAGAAAATACCAAGGGATCAGATTGGACAAATAAACTAATCAATGCACTATGGACTTACCACACCACCAAAAGTACGGTAACGGGCCAAATACCCTATGCCTTAACCTTCGGAATGGAGGCGGTAGTCCCATATGAAATCCTGATCACCTCATTAAGAGTCCAAGTCGATGCAGGAATGTCTGTTAATGAAAAGAGGCAAGCATTATTGCTCCACCTAGAACTCCATAATGAGAAACGACTTGCAGCTATCGAGCCTATACGCGTCTACCGACAAAGAATGACTAGGCATATCAAAAGAAGGTAATCGAACATAAATTTAATATAGGTGACCTAGTACTTAAGGAGGTGCTATCTATCAATAAGCCACATCCTAAGGGAAAGCTGAAGTCGAACTGGGAAGGGCCTTACATTGTGGTGACTACATATCTAGGGAATGCTTAACGATTGTCCCAAAATGAGATAGATTTGCCTAACCCCTGAAATGCAATGCCTTGAAAAAGTACTACTCTTGATTAGTCAATCTGCACCTAAAGAGTCCTAGGACCTAACCCTAAGCTGGAAAAGAAGGTCACCCCTAGAGCCTATAAGGAAATAGATACTTAGGGTGACCCACACTTTGTCTTGTGCCCCCCATAAACATTGTATGGGGAGATAAGAGTGAGGCGAGCTCGAAACTAAGGCATATCATAAACGTCACTCACCAGGCTTAACATGGCATCCTAGCGTAAGTCTGAGAGGCGATGACGGGTGAGCGTTATGTCATGAACAAACTTAAAAAGCACATAAAGAGGAAATGAGCATTCAAATAAAGGAGTGATTCGATCCCTCAATGATTAATATCTTTTGACTGAGCACTCAAAATGGGTGTGAGACCATTGACACTCGGCATGTGTGCTATCATAACATAAATCTCAATGAGTAGTGATGGGTAGACACCTACCACGTCGAAAAAAGAAAGAAAAAAGGAAAAGTGCTGAAAAGATGGCAGCAAAGAAGTTGTCCAATCAACAAAAGAAAAGAAAGAGAGGGGGAAGATGACAACAAAGAAGCTGTCTAGAGTAGAAAAGAAAGAAAACCCTAGAAAAAGAAATACAGATTAGGATTAACCACTAGCAAGCAACATCAAAACCTAAGCCCATGCCGTCAAGAGTTTGCCAAAACCTCAAACCTCTCCCATCATCCTGCACACATAGGCAAAGATGAAGCTGCCTTAGGTATTCATGGACCAAGTAGGTTAAAGGAGCGGCTGACTAGGAAGGCCTAGGTATGGGACAAAGTCTCTGAAAGGTGTAGACATGACACAATGGACAAACCCAGGATGATAAAGTACGACCCAAAAGGCTAAAGCAGACCCTAAGCTAAGGCTTGAAGAGGGTAGCTATTCTTCCCATCCTTCCAAAAAAGACAAAAAAAATAAAAAATTTACAAAAAAAACCCAAAAAATCAGAAAAATCCAAAAAACTCGAAAAAAACCACCCCTACCTACAAGCGAAAACCTAGTAAGTAAGGAAACTGTAGTTGGTCTAGCCAATGCTGCAATAACCGACCCACTAGGATTCGGAGTTTACGCCCTACCCAAGAGTGCCTCCATGGCTTGGGTGCGTTTTCTCCACAAAGGCATTGCCCCGCAATGATCTTTAAGGCATCTACAGATGACTCGCAATCCGCGTCTACTAGGCTTCGATTTTCCATCTCTCAGTTGAGGCCAAGACTAACTCCCTCCACCTCATGTCTAATGACTAAGTTTACAAAAACATGTCCTACACACAATAACTTAGTCAAGGATCAAAGCGAAGGAAGATATGCCCTTTTGCTAGTAATGAACATTATTTAGTGCGTAGAAAAGTATAATTCATATGCACAAGGGCATCCCCTCAGGTTGAAAAAGAAAAAAAAACAACAAATGCTAATACAATTTATTTTGAATGCCAAGCATCCAGTTGAACTCCTCCCTCTCCTCGATATACTACTATAGGGAAGGAAGAAGTCATGCGTACCACGCTGCATACCTAGACTCTTACAACTCCCAAGTAGTGGCAGAGAGTCGAGCGCTCTTCAGGGAGATCTGACGACCCACATAAGCCTAACGGGCTATGTACACCAAGACCACCCCTTTATCACGATCACCATCATCTCTACGAGCGCGAATTGGAGAAGTCAACACCACGTCCGCAAGAATAGAAAGCCCTTGGTTCATCAGCCACAAACAATGATGGATCAGGTACAACACGAAGGACCAGGTCCCCACCAGTACGAGCTCCTAATGAGGGTAAAATGTAGTCATCACTCATGCTTTGAAAGCTTCTAGCAGTTGCGGCACGTAGTCAAAGTCCTCCAATGATAGTTGGCCCAAGCGAAGGACACAATCATGGAAGTTCAGCTTGTCAAATTCAACAAAGCAACGATAATGAGACAAGAACCATTATTGTAAAAGCAAAGGAGAACCAAAGAACTTCCCTGAGCATGATGCACTGGATAGTCTCTCCATGGTATACACTAAAACGATAGGAGCTAGATATAAGTCCGGATGAGCTGCCATTAGCATGAGTAGATCGACGTGGTGGAGGTCCAAGGTGAAATAATAATTTGCAAACAGTGCAAGCCCTCCGATGCTAATGAAGAGAAATAGCTGTAACTCCTTTGGGGATAAATCATGAGTGCAAATAACCTCCCACAAGCCTTGAAGATGAAGCCTTCCCCCATGCATGAAATTTTTACTAGCCTCTTGGCCCTCACCCAAGAACCAGTCGATTTTCCTAGCATCCGTGGTCTCAATAGATATGGCAAAACAATCATCTGGCACCAACGTAGATTCTACTGCAAGGCCAAGGAGAGAGGTAGCTTCCCCACAAGTAATTATGGTTTCCCCATGAGCAAAATTGAAGGTGTTGGAGGAACTGTTCCAGAAAGCCATCAATGCATGTAGAAGTGGCCAATGCAAAGGAGTGCGTACAAGGGCTAACAAATTTTCAAAACCACTACATGCAAAGAGGTGTTTGTTGTCCTTTGCACGATTAAGCAAACGTGACACCCATGGGAGGCTATAACGAAATTAGTTATGAAAATTTGGGCATTCTGTAAGATTAACTACGACCTAGTACAAGCAATCAATTACAGAAAGGCACATGAAGTAGAAAAATATGGACAACAAGAGGAACAAGGAAAACAACAATCATGGCATTAACAAACATACCTTATCCTCACGAAAAGCCTTCATCAGGTGGTTGGGTATGTCGATCACCCTCTCTATAGCAAAAGTGGAGGAGGAGAATGATGGAAGCTTCATGGCTAAAGCAAGAGGGAGGAGAAAATCTCGAAACAGAGAGAGATGACGTCCGAAAGTTCCCCCAAGGCCTTTATTTATAAGCCCATGTTAGAGCGACCAAAAGTTGAGTCTTAATAGGAAAGACTCTTCCCATCGCCTTTGTCATGGGCAACTGGACATGGCACCTAATGAAGCGGCGACATATTGTGCCACCTATGTGACAGGCGATTAAAATGAAGTGCCATAGAGCCCGGTGACCAGAAACACCAACACCTACCACCTTATCACATAGGCGCAATCATCCTACCGTGAGGCTACATCAAGTCCCACCATACACATCACATATGTCTTACCGCGAGACTACATCAAGTCCCATCGTGTGCGTCAAAGACCCAACTGTGCATCACCTCGAGCAACGGGCTTCCATCTTTGGAGTTCCGACCGTGTACACAGACACAGCCTTGACCAAGAGGCAAAACCCTGGTTTGGCAAAGGAAAGATTCACTCCCTCACCAGGTTCTTCTTTCATAGAGCCCCTTCACTTGCCAAGTCAAGTTGTGGGACGACCGTCTTTTCCCGAGAGTGTTGGTCACACTCGAGGACAGAAAACACTTGACCACAACAAAATTGCATTCATGCATCTTGCATATGTCCATATGGCTAGGGACCACCCGTACCTCACCAGCCTAACCTGTCATATGGACCATTCATTGCATATTGTATGTTGACCTTGCATTTTCATTTGTGTGCCTGAATCATGCATCCATGCATTTAGGAATCATGCATTGGAAGTAGAGGTGCTAACAGAGCATTGTTCTTCAAGAGATTTAGAAGCCCTTAGAACTGTGATCCTCCTAAAGCTAATTAAGTCTCACCTATCCTTTTGCTATTCTAATCTGAGTAAGATCTCAGACAAGAAGCCACAATCCCTTTTTATTTTCGATGGGTGCTAGGGTACTTGTCCAACGATCATCCCTTTTTCACTCCTGGTTGGTGCTAGGGTTATGCCCCACGACCATCCTTAGTCTCTGCCTCGTTGAAGTGACATCTCTACATGGTCTCGACATCTGGCTGCGACACATAACACTGAAACTAGCTAGACCCCTCCATGACTAAGCCTTCAATATGATGGTAATGTTAAATGAACTACTCAGCTATGACATATAGCTCCGAAACCGAGTTTGTTCCCTCTTTTATTCTTGCTCTAATGGTCTAACTGTGGCAGACCGTTTGAGAGCGAGCTCCCTTTATCCAAGCAATGCTCGATGGAGATATCGTTCTTACCTTGGAGCCAATCATATTCTAAGATCACCTCTAAGGAGGGGCATCTGTAGATATCCCATTTTCACATTTCCTAGAGTTGTCTAGGATAGGAACCTTTGAGACGCCCTAGATCACAGGACTGAGGATTTTTCTACCTTATCTTCTGGATATTTCATGTTTCCCTTAAAAACATCCTTGATTTTACTTGGTTCAAGGTTGTTAGCTGTGGCAGAGCTAACCCACTCAAGCTAATGGCAAGCTTGAGTCCCTTGAACGTTTTGGTGAGTCACTAGTTATTGCAGAGCTAACGCTCTCATCTTACTCAAATTGGTGGCAGATTTGAGTACCCTAAGCTTAAAAAAGATGTTTTTATGATTTCATGAGATTTCCTAGTATTTTCCGAGCTTTTAAGGAACTTCTCTGGATTTAACATAAAATACAGGGGATAAAATGTAAAAGACCAGATGGCACCCTTAAGAGCGGCGACTAGTCTAGACATTAGTAGAGAACGTGATGCACCACGTCGTCTCTCATATAGGCGACTACTATCTAACACCAACTCAACAGGTGCCTGACATCCTAGGTCCTTTCCTCGTAACAACATGTCATCATGGGCTTTAAAATAATATATGGAATATTTATAAATATTATCATTATTTTTCCCATGATTATTATAATTTCTAGGATTTTTTAAGTATTTATTTATAAATGGAATATCATATAAATCATTATTAATGCCATAAAATTCCAAAAACTTCCAAAATAATGGATGACATTAAGATTAATATCACATATTTTTATCATGGTCCAAAACGAGATATAATATTAATTATCACTTTTTCAATGCTAGAATTATCTATAATTTAAAAAAATAATTTCAACATGTGCTTAATTTCTGAATATTTATTTAATTACGAGGTTGGGATTTTCTATAGATATATTTAATTAATTCTCGTAATTATTGGGGATTTTATCTTTTAAATTTGATTTTAACTTTGAATTTGGATTTAAAATTTGATTTTAAATTCAAATACCTTCTAGAATATTCTAGTAATTTCCAAAGAGTTTGAAAAAGCCAGGACAAGTCGTTTACAATTGCTAGATATTTGTTGAAGCGATTTTGGAATTTATTTTTAAACAAGGAGATATTTAGAACTCAACACCAGTATGAGTAGTGACTAAATCCAAGAAGATATTTTTGACTATAGAATTATCTTGGGCCGTCACCTATCCTTGTGACGACACATTCATATGTGTTGCTAGCTCCATGGGCGACGAGGTCAAAATATCTCATTTTCGAATCAATTGCTTCTATAAGCTTCCAAAGTTCGTTTTGACGAAATTCCTCACATTCTGACATCTATAAATAGACCCCTAGACCCCCTAGGTCAGGGGAGGCCTTCGAATTCTAAGAGAGTTCTGTTTAGAGAGAACAAACCCCTAGCGAAGCCCTGCTAGATTTTTGCAAGTAGTCTCTGATCTTCTCTTCGGTCCCGTCTCTATGTTCGTGCCTCTACTTCCACTCCTCCATGTCGCATTAGCAAGGGTGAAGGGAGTATCGTTCTAGTGTTATTTTTTTCATTTTATTATCGCATTTCATATTAAACCCATAGCATATGCATGCAAGGATAATCCCCGATTAGTGTTCAGTCCATCTAGTCATGTCTTTCCATGCTATTTTTTATTTTGTTTACTTCACCTTCATCTAATCCATATTTGTTTGTTTTGAAGGGAAAAAAGGAGCTACGTTGCAAAAGGAAGCCATCGAACAACATCCAACTATTGATTCGATGAGCTAGTGAATCCATGACCTCATCTTCTACATCAGATCATGAGAAAACACAAAGAGATCTTACATCTTCCTCCTACATCAACACACTTGTCATCGAACAATGATGTAATGAATCAATGTAAACATGCAATTCAGTATAGAGGAAGCAAGCACGAGCAACGATGAATACTTCCAAGGGTTAAACAAAGATCAATGATGCATGCATGCTTCTCTCAACCTCCCTTACTCGCTGTTGGGTTCGATTGACACTCACGACCATGGATTCAGGCCGCAAGCTCCAGTGACCCATTTTGACGTCATTAGAGGGTGGAGGAAGCAAGAGGAGAATAGAAAACTATGTAAGAATGCAATGTGGATGTAGTGTGAGTAAATTATAGCCCCTTCCTATCCTCATTGAGCCATGTTTGAGTTCTTGTGCTCAATCGACCCTGGAAGAGACCGTGAGTGCAAGACGACTCCCTAGAGCATCTCGAAGAACAGAGGGAAGGAGGAGGCACACTGGGACAAATCATGCCTCATGCTCAAGGGCTGACGACCTCGCACGAGCATGGGACCCATCATCGACAAACCAGAGAATGCATGAATGACAAAAACATAGGCAAGCATGGGTAAACTAACACCAAAGGGGGGTTTGTGCCTTCAAAATCTAAAGAAAACTATGGGAAAGGAAAGTAATTTCCCTTTGACCACATTTTAAAGTGGTGTTTGTGCTTTCCTAAGGAAAAGGAAATGGTTTCCTTTGGTTTCCAAAGTATAAAAAGCAAGGAGATTTTTTTCCCTAGCCCATACGCTCGAATCCCAATGAGGGGTTTGTGCCTTTGGAATCTAAAGAAAATCAAGGGAAAGCAAACTAATTTCCCTTCGACCATATTTTAAAGTGGTGTTTGTGCTTTCCTAAGGAAAAGGAAACTATTTCCTTTGGTTTCCAAAGTATAAAAGGCAAGGAGATTTTTTTTCATGGCTCATACGCTTGAATCCCACAGGAAACGCCCCTACTACTTCATCCTCCTCCTTCTTTGGTTATCTTTGCATCCTTCTTCCTCCTTCTCCTTTGTTTCTCTTCTTCATCTACATCCTTCTTTCTTCTTTCACAAATTCTAACAGCAAGGTGATGCGGCTTCATCAAGCAGTGAGTATTCTCCTTCTTCTTTGTGCTTTCGATCTGCAAGAAGGTTTTTTTTCCCATTTGTATGCTTTTCATTGATTTTGTACTTTCATTATTTCTATTATTACAGTAAAATTTAAGACATTTATGTTTATTTGGACAAATTAAAACTATTTTCCTTCTATTTCTATTGACATGCACAAACACACAACTTTTATTTTCTATTTGTTTCTAATGATAGACACAAATACCAGAAATTTGGTCAAACATTGTAACACCCATAAAATTCATTTTTGTAATTATTTACATTTTAATGAATTTTATTCCTAGACGGGTGTTACTGTTCTAAGGCCTGTTGTGTGGTTTTGTGCTTTTGGGCTTGGGCCTCGTGGGCTGGCTTCTATTTACGTGTCCCTGTGCATGGTTAGCACTGTGCATTGTGGCACTGTGTGTGTGGGGCCTGGGTGTGGGTCTGTGTGGGGCCCAAGTGTGGGGTCCGCGTGGGGCCCATGTTCGTAGGTCGGTAGTTGAGGCTGGCAGTTGGCTTCGTGGTTGTGGTGGGTGGTTGGGTGCGTGCGGTGGCTGGCGAGGCTGGCAGTTGAGGGATTGTTGGTGTGCACATGGCTAACTAGTTCCATGCACACGGCCACCTACTCCTTCTGCATGGCTTTTTAAGTTCAGAGGCTCCGCCATGCACGACCCAAGCCTCCTCTTTTCCTCATGCATTCTCTCCATCCCAAGCACGCCTTCTTTCTCTTCTCCTTCCACTCATTCTCTCTCTCTCCACTCACTCCCTTCCATCTCACTCTCTCTCTCTCCACTCACTCCCTTCCATCTCACTCTCTCACTCTCCCTCCCCAACTTCTCTCCTCCCCTACGATCTCCTCCTGTTTGGTGTGCTCGAGGGTCTACGTCGGTGTGCGGTGGCTCGTGGTGGTGCATGGAGCTTGAGAGGAGCGCTCACGTGGCTGTGGTTGCATCGGAGTTCGTTAGAGTTAGTTGGAGATCGCTAGAGCTCGTGTCAAGTACGTATCTCCACCTCTTGTAATAAAGAGCATGAAAATGGTAGAAATTGATAGTGTTGCATGAAATCTAGGTAAATTTACATTCCTCGAATTTATTGTGATTTTATGAGAATTTATGGTGGATTTATGGGCATTTATGTCGGTGGTTGCATTTTGGGTCCTTTTGACCCTTCTGCCTTTGCGATTTTATATCTTGATGCATGATGAATGGATTTTAGTTTGTTTATTGGGATTTGGAGTAGACTCAAGGGTCTACATCTTATGTTATATGCAAGATTTTTGGTATTAATTTAGCAGGTCCGATCGGAGGTCCTAGTTGAAGCGATTTTGGACTGTAGGGTTTGGGTCGTTTTCTGTTTTTCACAGAATTCGACATATCGAACCTTTTTGGTATGCCATTTTTCTATCAGTTTAGGTCCTCTGGTCGAAATTCGATCGTACGATTTTGGACGGTCGCCCGAATCAAGAGATTTCGGTCAACCAAATCATTTTCGGTATACCGAATTTGGCCAAAGTGTTAACCGTTGACTTGATTCGATCGACTAATCTAGATCGGCCTACCAAACCAGGGGTTTTCGGCATACCGAACTTGTTTTCCACATGCCAAATCTAGGCCCAAATAAGTTTATAAAATCTGATTTCTAAGGGTTTTCCGGATTGGTTTGTTTTGTCCCAATTAAGAGGGATTGTGAGCCATCAGTGGTGGTCCCCAAGAACCCCTAATGTGCCGTTTTACCAAGGTTTTGGAAGAATTTTCAAAGATATGAAAATGGTTTTGGAAATGGATTTCAAGGAAATAGTTGACCTATTTTGGAAAAAGTTTTCCTAGTTTTCTGTGTGGGCCGAGACAGTGTGGGACCATGTCGTCGGGACTAGGGAATGTGACGACATTCTCGGGTGATCAGGCGCGACTCCCTGGTTGAGGTCGGGGGCCGAGATACCTGAGGTTAAGGGGCGTCGGGTCCTGGAGGTATGAGACTCCTTGACTGTCGTCTCAAGGCTAGGGTTGTGGTCCATGGGTTGAGGTGTCTTGTGGCATGACGGGGAGGTATGATACTCCTACGGTCGCTATGAGCACTGCGGCTCGGGTGTCGTCGGGTGTGGAAGTATGACACTCCCTCTTGAGTACCGTGTGTGGAGGACGCCGTGAGGAGGCGAACCCTGTGGTGGCTAGTGCAGGTGGGACACGTGCCCTGTAGCTGGTAGCGTCCTGAGAGACAGGACAACCTTCCCAAGGAGGGGTTGGCTTTGTGAAGGTTCTCCAGGTAAGGAGAATCGCGGGATAGTGATCGCTCCTACACAGGGTGGCTTCACCGTGGCAGTGCAGAACGCCGTGGTCGCTCCTCGGTGGACTGCATGTGGCCAGAGTTAGGTTGCCTAGCGCCGGGCTTCCTGACTCACTGTGTGTGGTTTTGGCCATTGAGGGCCTTTGGTTGTGATTTTGGGCTAGTAGCGCCCCGATTGTGGTTTTGGGCTAGTGTGGGCCTGGTTTGTGAGGTAAGAGAAAATAGTTTGCGAAATGAATTTTAAAAGAAAAGTAATTATGAATTGTTTTTCGTAGTTTTCGTAGGGTGCATACTGGGTGACTTTTGTCACTCATACATTTTCCTCGTGTTTTTGGTTTGCAGGTGTAGGCATGTAAAGGGTTAGCATAGTGTATATAGTCTAGAGTCTCCTAGCCGCACACATAAGTTCCTGGTAGTTAGATATTTACTGTTTGACTTTAATTTTCACGTAATTTAATTTATTTTAAATTATTATGGAAAATGAGGGGCGTTACAAACATAAAATAAATTCTATTGGTTTCTTTCTCTTTGACCCCGGTTTTCCATTTCCTTTCGTTTCTAAGGCACAAACAGACCCCAAAGGAAACAACCCTACTGCTTTGTCCTCCTCCTTCTCCTTTAATTATCTTTGCATCCTTCTTCCTTCGCCGTGGTTTTCTCTTCTTCCTCTGCATCTTTCTTTCTTCTTTCACAAATTCCAACAGCAAGTGATGAGTATTCTCCTTCTTCCTTGTGTTTTCGATCTGCAAGAAGTTTTTTTTTTGTCTGTTTATATGCTTTTCGTTGATTATGTAGTTTCATTATTTCTATTACTATTGTGAAATTTAAGATATTTATGTTCAGTTGGACAAATTAAAATTATTTTCCCTCTGTTTCTATTGACATGCACAAACACACAACTTTTATTTTCTATTTATTTATAATGACAAGCACAAACACCAGAAATTTGGTCAAATGGAAAATAAATTCAGTTGGTTTCTGTTTCCTTTGGTTTCCCTTTGACCCCATTTTTCATTTTCGTTCGTTTCTAAGGCACAAATAGGTCCCAAGAAACAATGACGAGCAAAAGGAAAAAGGAACTACACTATATGCATGAGTACTTACCTGTGTTGACATGATTGGATGCTTCTCCTCTCGTTGACAATGTATTCCAGGTGTGGCTTTTTGGATAGCGATGAAGGAGGCAATGTGGCTAGGCTACGATGTTTGGGATGGTTGTGTGTACTATAGGTGGATTGTAGCAAGGAGGTTGGCTTCTGATAATCGGACAAGGTGCTTGGGTTGGCTTCCAGTGGTCGATGGTGCAAGGCGCTTAGGGATGTGATAATGGCGTCGGCCAAAGATGCTTGGGAGGCTAATGGTTAGCTTTTGGTGAGCACTAGTTGGCTACTTCTAGCAAGGTTGGCTTCTAGATTGGCTTTTATAGACACTCCAATTTGACAGCCACTTGTCGATGAACTCCTCTGAAAATGCTTGCTCCCATTGCAACGAGGCATTTCCCAATACCAAAGTCCATTTAACACCCCAAACCAACCTAAAACCCTACATTCACCCCAAACCTTAGCAAAACCATTAGCTTTAGGAGCCCAAGCCCTTTTGATGGTCTAACATGAAGGGAAACGGGCCCAAAATCCATGCTACAGGCCTAACAGTAGGTCCCACGCGGGTCACTAGTGTGGATTGCTACCGCAACTACCTAGCGCAGATTGCTACCGCCGATGACCACCATGGATTGTCAACACAGTGCCTTGAGTCAATAACTAAACTGCAAAAGGATTTGTTGGTCTTTTCACACTTGGACCACCAATTCTTCTCCTTCTATTGGCTCGCATGGATTTGGGCATGTTCCTTGACTTTTATGGCCCATCATACCCCTCTCCCTAATCCTTAACCCAATCCAATCCCCTAGTTTTAATCTAAACCATTTATCCATAATCCTATTTCAAACCAACGACCACCATGTTCTCCCACCACCCATATATACTCCTCCACCTCATCATTCACAAGGCTATCAGTTCCCAGCTATCCTTAATTGACGAGAGACCCAACCACAGCCTCCTCTCATCACCGACTATTGCAACCACCACCATCTTTGGCCACCATAGCATACCCACATCCTTTCCAAACCTCTGCACCACCCACTCAACCCTGTAAAACCACTCCCATTGCCCAACCGGACCAACCACCTCCCAATCAACGAGGAGACCAATCCATAGCCTCCTCCATCATCGGCCATCGAACCACCTCCCTTCTAGCCACCTAAACCATAGCCAATCACTACTTTATAACCTAAGAAACTGCACAGCCTCCTTCCATCATAATTGAGCACCTACAAGCACCTCCTACACCCCTGTAACTCCGCCCCATCCACCTCCATCACCGTCAAGTGCCACCAGCCTGAAGAAGTACCATCGCATGCTGTGCTAGAATGACAACCCACCCATGTTCACAGGTGAGCTTCTTCCCCTATCGTGTACATTCCTAGGTGTTTCCTCATGGTTTATGTTGCTTCATCGATGTTCCCTTGCATGTTTTTTGCCTGAATTCTCTAAGCTTTCTCTCCGTCATTCATGCATTGCATCCCAACCACCGATGATGGGTCTTCTCTTCTCGTGTTAGGCCAATGGCCTGTGAGCACGTGGTGATCTGTGTGTGCCACTCCCTTCCCATCTCTCCATCGAATCGATCCAAGGAATTCCCTGACACTCATAGCCACCTCCACGACTGGCCGAGCCCACAAATTCCAACAAGTCTCTGTGAAGATGGCGAAGGGGCTACATCATGTTCATTTACACCTACAATACATCCTTGTCTCTCCCATTGCTCCCTCCACCCTCCGATAATGTTGGAACGGTCCCTCAGAGCCTACATCCTGATCTCACAACCGTGGACATCAGTAGAACCCAACGATAGATGAGGAAGATGGGTAGAGACATCCATGCATCCTTGATTCTCATTTAACATTGAGATGTGTTCTTCGTCATCCCTTTATGCTCCCCACGCATTGCATTGCATGTTTGCATCGTCGGCATTTCATTTTGGTGAGATGATAGAGCTTGCAAGTCATTCTGTAAAATTACTAGTGTGGCCCAATAACACGGTTAGCCAACGCAGATCACTAGCACGGCTAGCCAACAGGGATGGCCTGCACGTGTCATCAGCTTCAAGACAAACATGCAATTGAGTACCCTTGCACGATTCTATTTGGATTTCTTTTCTGACCTCACATGGCATCACATGATTTCCGTATATTCGCACAATTTGGCTTGCATCGCATGTTTTTGCGCACATTTTGGCATTTAGCATTCATCCACTAGAGTAATGATGCTTATTATATGGAGTTCTTTTGGCCAAATGCGATGATCTTGTGTACATCCCTAGTAGATTATACTGGCACAATCCCTATGCACGAGTGCCTTGGTCCAGAATGCATATAGCGTAGCTAAGCATTAGATTGCATGATTTTCTACTCCACATGTTTTATTCGCATTAGCATGGCATTAAGCATTCATTGTAGACATGAGCAAGCATACATTTGCGTTGGCCACATATGTGAGCGATTCAAGAAAGATCAATTCGTCGAGCGCATGGGGGTGCCTAACACCTTCTCCATGCATAATAGGAGTCCTTACTCTTTCTTTGGCATATAATGTCCTATGTGTTGCATCCATTTGGCACGAAACATAGCAATTGCTATTACATCACTTTTATCACATTTTCCTACATCAATTTTCCTCATCTTTCAATTCCAAATAGATTAGGTGGCGACTCCTCCAATTTCCATATTCTTTGTTTTATTATGCTTTCACTTTTGGTGTTTTCGAGTCAAGTGTCCTTATTCAGATTTATCAATTTCATTGTGACCATTTTTGGTTCATGAGTTCAGCTTTCGCACTGACATGTGAGTCCCCAATCGCCGACATGGTTATAGGAACTGGCGACTCCACTAGGGATACTAGACTCTAGCTTTTGCTTTGGCTTCTCACTTGCATGACTTTTGCTTTTATTTATCTTGTTTTGCATATGCTTACTTGTCGTTTTTATTTGCATTTGCTTATCATTCTATTGCTTGCTTGCTACTACATGCCTTTTGCTTGCTGAGTGTTTTCCCTTACACACTTGCAATGCCACTACACCTACACATGTCACGTTACCTACCTTTTGATGTGATGGATGTTTTCTTTTCATCATCATGTTAGGCACGATACTAGCGCATGCCATGACCTTACCTTTTGCCTATTATATGCTTACTTGCTTGCCATACTTGGGTGTTTGCTTCTTCTTTCACACTTGCCATCCTAGGGAAAGTAAAGACGTGTTTGCTTCCCCCTACTGGCTTAATCTAAAAACCCACAAAAATAAAAGCAATGCCTAAGCAAAACTAGAGACTTTAACACACTCTTTCTCCTTTGGTTTAATAAAAAATGCAAGTAAAACATACCAAACATATTACATGATTGAGCATTCTAGAAAGCATGCATCTTCTCCTCTCTTATGTCTACCCACAATCTAAAAAAGGTGGTTTTGGTTCCCTGTTCTATGGCTTCGGCATAGGACATGTAGCTAGTCTGTCCCCCTTGTCGAGGGACGTGTCGGCATTGGTAGAGGGTATAGCTCACTACTATTGTAGGAGTCAAGGCTCCCAACACACCACCCGCTCACTACTTGAGATTTGGCCAAAATTAGTAGACGGGACCCTACTTTCTAGCCTGAGTCAAATCTCAAATCCATAAGAGAGTCCTGAGTGGATGGCCAACTCAAGACAAGCATAATGAGAGCATGCATTCTAGGGCATTCATTTGCATTATGTGCCATTCACACAACTCAAAAAACTAGCATTGTGTCCTTGTCTCAAGTTTTGACACCTATTATTTTGCCTGTTTACTCAGGTAAGTCGATGCGAGGGACCAAGAGCTCGGGCATCTCTATCATGGTCAGCCTCCCATGGTCTTCCTTCTCATTCCTAAGCTAGTGTTGCCATCGACCATAGCTCATTTGAGAGCTCATGCCCCTACTTTTTGCCACAGTTCTATTCGTACCTACTTGTGGTTTGCCATGGTGTAGCAAAGCAGTGAGCCTCATCTTACTACTACCGAGCGGGTCTCGATTTTGGTTCCTCCATCTCCTTCTACTACTCCTTCCTCTCCTTATGCGCATCACTATCAGATGCATGAGGATTTCATACCTCCTACTTCGAGACAATGGCAAACCATAGTCGATCCAAAGTCCATCATCAAACCTGCTTCGATTACCGCCACTCGGGCTCTAGAGGTGTCACCTGTCGTCCCTTCCTTGGGCTTTCCTGTTTCAGGAATCCAGTCTGTTGTAGCTGCCTCTCCTATAGGGTCTCTCCCTTTTTCCCCTTTTGCTCTTGTGCCCCCTTTGGCATCCATACCCTTGCCTTCTGACTCATCTGTCAATGAGTCCTTTGCCATGTAAGCGCAACATCTACTAGCTCTTGCACAGAAGTTGCGAGGGATGACTCTTTCTCTCGATCTTGCTTCTACCCTCTTTCTTCCAACCCTTGAGGTTTTGGTGCACCCCACCTTAGCTCTATAGGCTCATTTTACTACACCTCTGCTGTTGAATATGTGTCTTGAATTTGGTTATAACTTGTACTAGGGGTATTTTGGTCTTTTGGGGTGCCCAAGTATTTAAGCTTGGCTAGGGCACCCAATTTGACAGAACACATTTTGTATCCCCATTTGAACTAGTGGAACAACCTCCTCCCGCTCTCCATCCGTGGACGTACCCATTTGGGGAACCATGTAAATTCTTGTGTTTGTGTGTGATTTCTTGATTCTTCTTCTTCCTCCTTTGAATCTTTGCATAACAAGTGGTATCAGAGCCAAAATTTCCGTGCGTCACCAACAACAGCCTCCGTCCGTCCGTCCGTCGTCCGTCGGTAGTTCGTCCGCGCGTCCGCCCGCGAGTCCGTCGCGCGCCTGTCGTCGCGCGAGTCCGTCGCGTGTCTGTCGCCTGCGTGTTTGTCGTGCGTCTGTCGTGCGTTCTGCAGCCAGCCGCACGCGTCCGGTAGTCTGCCAGCGACCAGGCACGTCAACACGCGTCCAGCGTCGCCTGCGTTGGTTTCAGCCCTCCGGGACGCTCCTGTTTTGCCGCGCAACTTGGTCTTCCGCCGTTCCACTTTGGTGGCACGGGTTTCTTTTAGGACAGCATTTTGTGTCAGTTTTTTTTGTCGTCCAGATTGTAGCAGATTCTTTTGCAGATTATTTGTAGTTGTTGTGGTCTAGTTTGCTGTTAGTTGTTTTGTTTTTCCAGCAAATCAGATGTCTACTCCAGCATTGAAAGTTGAAAATTTTAATGGGAAAAACAGCTTCAGTTTGTGGCAGATTAAGATGAGGGCCTTGCTGAAGCAACAAGGCATTTGGGCTCCCCTGAATGAGGAGTCAACTAGTGACAGAAAATCTACCGAGTATGAATTGCAAGAGCAAAAGGCCCATTCTACCATTCTGTTGTGTTTGTCAGACAAGGTAATTATAGAGGTGGCTGATGAAACTTCAGCACCCAGTTTGTGGCACAAGTTGGAAACTTTGTATATGACAAAGTCCCTAACAAACAAGTTGTTGCTCAAGCAAAGATTGTTTTCTTTGAGGATGAAGGACGGCACACCGTTGAAACAACATCTGGATCAGCTTAATATTATCCTCATGGAGTTGAGGAATATAGGTGTGACTGTTGAGGATGAGGACGCAGCCCTCATTCTGCTTGTTTCACTTCCATTGTCTTTTGAAAATTTTGTACAATCTTTTGTGGTTGGAAGGGATACAATCACACTTGAGGAAGTAAGATCCAGTCTTCACTCAAGGGAGCTTAGGCATATGGTTATGCATGGGAGCAACGAGGCTAGTGCATCTGG
>JAMKQA010029490.1:0-35348 GCA_024699735.1 Posidonia australis
ACACAACCAAGAAACAACAGATTATCCATTAATAAACCATTAAACACAATATTACAGATAATACATGGTTTATTATATAAAAATGGATAATCAGGCCTTGATGTTACAATGGGTGTCTAAACTTCTGCAACCTCAAGAAAGATGTTGGAATGAGCCTCTTATTCACTCATTGTTTGACTCCTTCACTACTATAGCTATTCTCTGTACCAACATCAATAGAAATCCTAAGCACACAGACAAACTCTTCTAGACTGCAACCTCTTGTGGTAAGTTTACAACGAGATTTGCCTACACACTTCTCAAAGCAAGGCCTGAGGAAGGACAATCAAACAGAAACCACCTCAAAGCCTACAGCCTATTACTGGGTGGTCTCAAAATTGCCCCAAGAGCCACTACCATGATTAGGAGAGCATTACCAAGAAGAAGAACACCAGAGCACAATGAACTGCAAAAAAGAAAAGGCTGAATTCCAAAAACATCCCAAAATGAAGGAGAACGGTCAGAGACAAGTCAGGGCATATAGCATTAACTAAAAAAAGGCTAGAGTGGCCATAGGAGAGAAATCAGACACGCTTACTGATCCCTAGAGAAGGGAAAAACTTGAACTTTCACAAAAATGAACTACATTTTATCGCTGGGAAATAATAATTCCTTTCCAAAAACACAAGAAATGCCTGAACAGGAGAAGACCCATCAGAGACTCATCAGAGTACAGAGGGAAAGCTCTCACCTTTCTCTACTGCCCTCTCTTCCAACATAAGAAACACACAACTTGAACAAAAACATGTCGATTTGGAGCTCAAGCGTACCAAATAACACACCCAAAATAACCACACAACCTGAACATGCTCAAACAAAATACAACAAACTAGTTAAAATTTTCAAGAATGAATTTAACTGAAATTTTTCAGGTATTTTATGAAACTCCTATTTGCTTACTTCCTCCTAATTCCTCCTTTTCAAATACTTCAAGAACACTCCTTCCTCTATTATAAAAACCTACCCTTTCACCATCACTAGCCTTCCTTAGCTTTTTCTTGCCCCACTTGACTTCCTATAAACAAGCAATTTCCTTGGCATCCTTGAGATTTAGGTCTAAATGATGTAGCAAACTTCAAAAGCTGAAAATATTAATATGGCAAGAATAACATGCCCAAAATAACCAAAAAAACGAATAGTTGTATATTCGTGTCGCTATCTATTGATAGCAAACTTCAATAGTTGTCACAGTTTCCATATAGACACAACATAACAAGTCCAAAATAACCAAAAACACGGGAAAAAAAGTTTCAAAAGCAATATGCAAGAATAACAGAGATCCACAAGATTGAGAAAGGGGGATCACAGGAACAGTGAGAAAGGAGGAAAATAAGAGACCAGAATCACAGAAGAGTGGCTGAGTGAACTCATACCTCCGACTTCGAGATGCTCCGCCATCGTCACCGTCAGAGGAAGAGGAAGACGAAGAGCGACCAGGTTGGGATTAAGGTTCATTCACAGGAAAGGAAGAAGGAGAGCAGGAGAAGGATCGACCTTGGAAGGGATTAGGGCTTGTGGATTGTTTGGTTTTTATGTGTAATATTTTTTTTTTAATGAGGACAATATTGGAAATAATGGGAAAAAGATCCTAGCTTTTTTCAAAAAACTACCTCTCATAGCTTTTCATTTTTAACTTTTTTTGGTGAATTTTACATATGAAAAATAAGCTAGCGTTTTTAAATAAGTTGGTTTTTGTTTATGTGTTTGATTAAATTTTTTATCCATAAATGATTATTTTCAATAAACTACAAAAAATAATTATTTTCAAACACTACCTAAGAGTAAAGAAAAAAATTGTAAGTTTATTTGTTCATATAAGCAAGACAGGATTCCTTTACCACTCTATAAATGAAAGATCGATAATTGTCTTCAGCAAATTCAAACAAAAAGGAAGAAGAAGAGAGTAATAGTATGAATTGTTATGGTTGTTACAATCAAGTTTAATTACTGTTGAAATGGGACAACTGTGTGTTAGAGTGCTAAATCTCTTTTGGAGAAATTTTAGAATAAGAGATCCTTCAGAGACATAAGAATGCATTGGTGCTGTTAGAAAGAACATAAGGAAAAATAGGGGAGTCTTATAACATAAAATTAATAACAAACTTTTCTAAAAAAAAGTATTAATTATTTATACAATGTATCTTTCAATTTACATTGAATTGGTTTTGCCTTCATTTAACACATTTATACACTTTGTAAGGTACTAATGGATTCCCAAAATTCTAATCATGTTAAAGATTTCATGGAACTTGCAGATGATGCCATCACATATGGTCAACATAAAGGTAGACGAGCTCTTATTACCTCACTAACCATGCCTAGGAATCAAATATACACTTCCTTTCCATATAATCACAGTCTCTCGAACGTTTCTATTTATAGGCCCTTGCAAATGGCCATGAGATACTTCTAGATTTGTTCTAAAACCAACCAATCCAGCCTTCTCAATCGACCTTGCTAACATTTTCTAGTATGCTCTAAAATATGATCACACATTGGACTTCTTTCTAGATATATTTTTGTTACTTTCCCGTCATATTGAAATTTATGAATACAAAACAAAGAATCTTATTTTCCATTTTGTTGACAAGAATCTTATTATCTTGAACTATCAGTTTATCACTTATTTCATTTTTCATTACTTGCGTAGAATCATTAACAATTGAAGATGTACATTAATCAAAGACAATCAACTCTTATTAAGAAATGCCACCTAAAAATAACGGAAATTTTATAAATTGTTGGATGTTACTTGAGGTACCACTTAAGACAAGTAGGAATTTCATTTTTACAAATTGACATAACTTACCAATACTCCACTATCATTGACATAAGCTCATGCATACCTTTTAAATACCTAAATACTGCTAATGAAGTATCACAACTTCACAACATCTGAATCGTCACTAAAATACCCTTCATAATGTTTACTTAGGGTAAGATTAGCAATGAAAGATCGACCTTCAACAAGCTTCTAATACTAGTAGGTTGATGTCAAGCAAACTTTTGACAATGTTTGACAATAAATATTCTAACTTCACACTTTTAATCTATTCATAATAACCAAAATATTACTTTAGTTTATAAATACATAGGATAAAATTCATATGCCCATGGTCTATTTTGGTCAAATAGGTGTTTTCAAATACAAAAAAAAAAACTTAGCAAAGTTGAAATCTCAGGAATTATTTTTATGATTATGGTGTTTCAAGAGATTGCACTCAAAATTGAAATCTCAAAACAAATTTAGTGTAATTGATATTTCAAAGTGAATAAACAAATGTACATGTTAGATTGTTCAAACAACATAAAATTTTGCATGTACATATTTTACACAAAGTAGAACAAGATCCATGGATTGAGTCATGAATTTAGAGCTCATAGTGCTTGTTTTCAAGTTTCAACGAAAAAATGTTTTCATTTGACCCTAAAATGAAACTATGTGCAAATGAAATGATCCCTAAGTATATCATAACCAGTATGGGAAAAAATATAGTTGGTAGGGCCAATACATCTATCAACTTATATGTATTATTTGAATTATTGCATAAATACCCATGTAGCATGCAAATTTACATATTTATCCCTATAAAATTCATGAATTTATCTATGACAAAAATGTGGTTCTTTGACTCACACAATCATGTTGGACGTTTTCTCAATTTACTTACAAAAATAAAATCAAAATATATAATAATGTTATCCATCATATGGTCTGTTAATCACAACTCATAGTGCTTATCCAGATTAAACCAAATGCAAGAGGGTTGGTCAGAGTTGGAGTTTTCAATGAAGGGAGGCATTGGAAATGGTGATGCAATGGAGGTAGATATAAGGTATTTATTTTCTTGAACGTTTAAAACTCAACGTGATTTTGTTAAAGTATGATCATACAACTTATGTTAGTCTATGTTAGGAATCACTTTTTGGAATAGAGATTTTGTGGAAATCCAACTTCTTAGAAGAATCATGCCAAACAAAGATTATTTGATTTACCTACCCCAAATCGCTTCCCCTTCTCCATCCCACCAATCGCAAATGCCACATGTCATCACTCGATAACTCACCACAATGTTGTGCAACAAAGAGGATGTGCAATATATTAATTAGTTAAGAGAGAAATGAGAATAGAATGAGAGTAGAGGATCTTAACTCAAACAAAGGTAGTGTTTGTTTGGAAGAATTAGGTTGAGCCTAAAGCCTATGGAGTTGATGTTGTAACAGAATCTCAAAACTCTTAGCAACTTCAACAAGAACTTTAAAGTTGCATTTGTTTGGAAAATTCCACGCAACTTCCTCACAATCGCCAATCCCATTTTACCCCCCTAAAGATTGCGATCAATGCAACAAAGTGAGGATCACAGTGAGGTGAGGATCATGATTTACACAACGAGTCCTAGTTCCCATAGTCAATGAGGGAGTAGAGGAGTTGGGAGGAAAGAGGTGTTGAACAAGTAAGAGGTTGAGTATTGACACTAAAGCCGATGGCTAATGTAGTAATTAATTGCAAGCTTTTTGGTAAATAAGATGTGTAACCATTGGCATCCTGACCATTTTCACCAAGAATCTCTCAACTCCAGGTGGAAGCTGAATGATATCAACTCTCATTTTTCTTTGGTTGCATTAGTAGGACTTTGGATTTTCACCAATAACACCCCCTAAAATTTGTGTTTGATTCAACTCCCATTACCTAAAGTAGGAAAACAAATGCTATCAAAATATATTGTCTAAGGAAACAATTGAAACTGTCTGCAATTTTTTTTTGCTAGACTATCCAACCCATCTCTCAATCAATCGCTACATTCTCAACCTACTGATTAACCACAAGTACACAACATTACAAATAAAATACATCGACAAGTATGGATCGAGTTTCAAAGAGATTTGGAGATTCAATTGCTCATTTTCCAGCAAATTAGAAAAGAAGTGTGAAGATGATGACTAAACTATCAAACAAGACAATTGATAATAAAAGCATCTAGGATATAACATGTAAAAGACAATCTAACATCCTTTCTCTCTATTTGTGATCTACCCTACGCAAGAGGGTGGGTTGTTAAAAAGCACCCCAATTACGCAATTACCCTGACCACCATCAAAGCCCATGGTTAACTAAAACATTGATGAAGATTTTTAGAAATTGGATTTTCTCACTAGATTCTCGCATGGAACCTCCCAAGAGTTTAAGAGAACAAAATTGAGATAAGAGTCTCCAAAAAAAGAAAAGAAATTAAAATTTCAGACCATCACAACCCATAGGTAATCAATGTGTTGCGTCTGATGAGCTACAAGCATGTGCAGAGTAGAATATTACAAGCCACTAGAATGTGCGACATGTGCACTAGAGAGCACTGAAATTCATTTAAAGTACATTCAGTTTCTGTTGCCTATGCAAAATCATTGGTGAGGAATGTCATTGAAATTTTTTAGTCACAACGTGGAAACGAAATGACAACCCCTAATTTGATGACAGAAAGTCACTCGTTACATTTCTTTGTTCCTGCCATCTTCAACAGAACTCCAGTGTGCACATCTAACATCTTGACAATGTTTCAGTTAAAAGGCCTGATCTATATATTTACCCAAAAGCAATTCTTTAATTTCCAGCAAAAGCTGAAATAATTGATCTATGATTTTTGTACTCGGCCTCAGGCTCTAGCAAAATCTTGCAACTACATGAGGCAACCAACATAGTGGGTTCTGGGATATTTCTTCTTCAACTGTGGCCATTGTACGAAAAATTGATCAGCAAGGTGTAGTTTGTACAGAAGCAAGCCACTTAAAGAGAGTCTTCTAACCCTTGCTATGCTCTCTACGTAGAATATAGATGACCATCTTATACCAATAACCTACAGTATGAGCGATTGAAATAATTAGTTCTTGCTGAATGGAAGATCAAAATTCTCAATTTCACAACGAGGGGAAAGCCTTTTAGCATGCAGTTTAAATCAGTAAATCACAAAATGCTTTTGCCAACTGATGCAGCAGAAGTTTTTCCACATGGAAAGTAAATAAATTCCTTTTATTCTTGAAGAGTTGCATCGCAAACAAGTGCCTTTTCCAACATGGTAAAGGAACCAAGCCAAGAAATATTGGACTACATAAACACCTCAATAAAATGCTAGTTGCTCTTGCAAAGTAAAGGCTCCTGAACATCTGAAACTAAGAACACAAAAATTCAAAGGTGCTAAATATTGCAGGGAAATTTTCCACCCATCAAAACTAGCAGTCACAGTGTAAAACACAAGCAATTTATAAATTATGCGTCAGTTGCAAATCTGTGAAGGAAATCTGGTGTATTTCAAGAGAACAGGTTAGAATGAACTTCCTAGATTCATAACAGACGGTCACGGACTCTCTTTGTGACGTAATAGATAACTCCATTTAGTTCTGTTTAGAAAAGAATGAATAAAATAATACTGACCTTGAATAAGAATGCAGATAAACAGAGTGGGATACATGTTCCTGGCCCATTGCAGATAACCTGAAAAATCAAGATGACAAGGAAATTGACCCTTTTTTTGGTAAGCAAAACTGTAATTGGATATATAGGTTTATTCATAATATTACCACTTGAGGCCTGATCTTGAATGTTATCCATAAAGCGTGGACCATGGCAATTATCGTTGTCGCTATGGATGTAATATACGACTGCCCGACTTCTCGACTTCTATAAATTTGCAAAAACTGAGCAGTTTGTGTCTTCCCTGCAGCACTTTCCTGAGAAAGTGAAGACCTAATGTTAACACAGTTGCAAGGATGTATCTTAATTTTAAGAAGACTAAGGCAACCCTGCATTTCCTCCCTGCTAGATTAAAATAAGTTGTATGCAAACTACAAGTCAAGTAGCAGCTTCCATATGTTATTTTATATTTTTGAAATGATAGTAAACAATTGGCATCAAGATTCGATCCCGTGTGGAGGCTATGAAACCACAGCACCCTGGTCAACCCCACTGTCAGGATTGGTTAGTACCAGCTTCCATGTAACATAAATATTAAATTTGAGATGTCAGAAAGAAACTCTGCCTTCTGAAAATATCCAACAAAGAAACTATTGTCCTCAACAGAAAGGTCAACTTGAAAATCCTAATCTCTCTGTTAGCATATGTTTCAATATACTGTGTTGCTAAGCATTGAATATTTGTTTTTACAATTTTACCTCTGTCATTAGCCTCTCTTTTTAAGAGTGAAATAAAACTGCCATCCTGTAGAATACCGTGTGGCATCGTTGATGACATTTCTAATATAAAATTTATGGTGGATGTGCTACGAAAGAGATTGCCAGTAGGAATGTTTCAAAATAAAAAAAATTGATGGTTCCATTATCCAGGCTCTGTGTGTTGTTTGTTTTCTCATATGTTTGACAAATTAATGCAGAGTATAGTTTTGGAGCACATCTTGGTGGAGACCGTACTGCATTAAACTTAATATTACTATCCTCAACATTCAGCAATCAAATGAGATTACCTAAAGAAAGCATATTGGCTTGACTGGCTGTGAAAATTTTATTCTGCTTGATGACTTCATCCACAGTTTAAGAAAAACATCCCAAATGGATTGTTGTTCGAGTGGCCCTCTAACAAGGAGGCAACCGAGTGGGACCACACAACCAGCATAAAAATGTTATCTTATTTTCTTTATTTGCTAGATGTAGAGAAAGATGATTTAAATTGCATAAATAAATCAAAAAGTATAAAGCATATATATAGGCTAGGTACAATATATGCATCCACAAGATCCATTAGCCTACCCTTAGGAGAGAAATAAGGTGTATCCTCAAAAAAGATAATATCAACAGTTACATATTGTTTACAAGTGATAAGATCATAACAATGATAACTTTTTTAAGTATAAGAATACCTTAAAAATGTGTACTTTATTGCATGAGAATACAATTTATCCAAACTCGTCCCTAAAACATGCACAAAAGAAGTACAACAAAAAATACTAGGAGTAACGCAAAACAAGATGGCATCATGAGACAAGCAACTCATAGGAATAAGGTTATTAATAATTGTAGAAGACAACCTATTAATAAGACAACACGTAGTAAGAACAGCATCACCCCAACAAAGTTTAAGAATATGTGCATGAAATATCAAAGTACGGATAACATCCAATGTAATTTTCTCTCAATCACATTATTTTGTTAAGAGGTATAAAGACACGATATTTGGTGTATAATGCCATTAGAGAACAAATATTTGTAAATTCTTTAGACATAAATTCTAAGGCATTATTAATACGAAAATAGGGAGCTTTAAAAGAAAATTGACATTATATTTCATAATAAAAATTTTAAACAACTAAAGGAGCTTGAGATCTATCTTTAAGAAGATGGATCCAAGTCATTCTAAAATAATTATCCACAAATATAATTAAATAATGAAAATCAAACACATACTGAAACCAACAAGGTCCTCAAACATCACAATGTACTAAGTCAAACGATAAAGAACATCATTTTTCAACTCTATACGGGAAAAATGACCTATGCTCACACTGGAACGATGACACTAGTGAGTTAACAAATGCAATCTTCATAAGCTTTTCAATAGACAGATAACCCAAACAAATGTGCCAATAAAGAAGAGACACCTATGATGCTAATGCATGAATATTAGAAAACAGGGCATCTAAGTAGTACCTTCCACCAATCTCATATCCCCCACCAATCCTCTTCATCATTTAAAAATCTTGAAACACACAATGACCAAGAACAAGGTTACACAATAATTAAGATCTTAGGTGATTTTACTAACAAGCAAGAAAGTTAGGGACAAAAAAAACAAATTCAAGAGGAAAGGTGGAACAGTGAACCATCCTTGTACCAAAGATAGGAGTACTAGAATCAATTGCAACAATGACGGGTGAATGAACAAAAGAAGTATCAAGCAAAGAAAATAAAAATTGATTACTTGTCCTATGGGAATATGCACAATCTATTAACCAAGACCAATAGGAGGCCATGTTGGCAATAGTACCTAAAGTTTGTGCAGCAATAACCATAAAAGAAGGTGTTGTCCGTATATCTCAAAGTAACTACATATGTAAGATCCTTTAGAGAATATGATGTAACATTATTTGCAACATTGGTTTTACCATGCTTGTCCTAACAACGATCACAAAACATACATGTCAACCATTCACCATGTCCACCACGTCCACTAAAGCCACCATGTCCATTGTAGGATGTGACCATAAATGATATTTTAGACCATTCAATTTGATGATCGTCCCAACAAACATATAGAGATCGAGAGTAGACGAAGACGATGCCATCAAACCTAACAAACAAAGAAGAAATTCCGTATACGATCACAATCCCAATAAACGAATCGACAGATCCAGTAGATGCCTACCACATACTAACGAAAATCAACACAACGCTAGGGCTTCTACAAACCCCTAGTCAACTAATAAAATGAGGATAGGGAACAACTTCAACGCAAAACAACAAAGGAGGAACACTAGGAGAAGCCAAAATCAACGACTACAACAAACTATGATGTGTGTTGATGTCAACAGGCTATCTGATAGTTGTCTGACTGCCGGCAACGACTTCAATAGCATTGGGCGATGATTATGGTGGCTACAGAAAATATATTCTAGAGCACAAAACCTATTGCTCTGGTACCATGTAGAGAAAAATGATTTTAATTGCATAAAATAAAATAAAAATTAAAGAATACAAAACATATATATATATTAGGTAGGATATATGGATCCTAGGCAGGACATGGATCCACAAGATCGATTAACCCATCTAAGTATCTAGCTACTAACTAATAGAACAATTAACTCTTAACATTAGCAATGCTGGATACACATCATTGGAACTGCATTTATGGTCATAACTCATAACTTTATGACATCCAACAGTAAAGCCAGAAATTGGTAAACAATAGTGATCACTAATACTATTATCTTTAAGCCATTAGAGATGTGTATACCTTCTCATCAAAAAATAACCTTGAATATCAAGGTGGAATAGAAGTGATGCAAAATATTTCAAATCCTAGACCTAGCAATCAAAGCTGCTATGTTTTTACATTGTTTGAAATTAAATACTAAAAGGTATTAGTTGAAAAAATGTCTTGCCTTAGAATCGAGACTTCCACTCCTTTTTTAAGACCATAGTCTCTCAATGCCTTGTAACCTTGACTGAGTTATAATTAGTCTCTAAACAAAACTTAATGATTAAACCAATCAAATCTTAGGTATCCTATTTTTCAGACCATGAAATAGAGGAAGGTTTACATTTGAAAACTAATCAATTAACAAAGCTTCCAACATAATCAACAATCAGCTTTATCCTTTTACATTGGTCAAAAAATAGGAATCTTTTCTTTCCCCTTTAGTTCTTTTTCAGATATTAACTGTTACATGTAAAATTTTATTAATAAGGCAAAAGGACATAAAGTAACACAATACCACTGGAAACAAGAAAAAAACACTCATTACCTTGACATGGAAAGTTGTGTTGGGAAGTTCAAGAGAAGAAAAAGGTAAGATATCCCTGGGCCTGGATCCAGGCAGATACCCACAACTTTATACATGCTAATATCAAGTATTGCTGTTATGGTGTAGATCTCTCTCAAAACAGAAGGACATTTTCATATTTTGCTGGCATGCCTCATATTACCAACTTCAAAGTTGAACAGTATTTAGATCTACAAATGGTAGAAATCTTCTCTTTCACTCCTTGCAGCATTATACCAGATATGCTAATAATATTCTTAGTTAATTATCCTAAATCTGACCAGTTAAAAGTCAATCAAATCATCCAAGATGCAGCTGAGTGCATTTTGTAGCTGACTTTGACATTTAATCCCACAAAGTCACTAAAAGCCTAGTTCCATCGTCACAACTCAAAACACTGCCATAACAAAGAAAAATAGAAGCACTAGTTAACACAACTACATTCAGCCATACCTCCTGAGACATCAGTGAAACTTCAAAAACTCGAGCTTTCTGGAGACTCATATTATCTGTCGCCGCCGCAACATAAACCCTAGGCACAAACTTGTCCTTATGAAGCACCGCCAAAAGATTAAGCATCTCCGCCGTGTGGCCCCCTGAATCAGACATATGAATAAAAATTCTTAACTTCTCTTACCTTTTTAATCCAACTAGAAAATCTATAGGATAAAAAGATGCACCTGAACCCAGAACGATCAGTGTTTTGACACTGCATTGTGACTGCTTGGTAGGGAGAGATTTGCCACTCCAGTAAAATACATAAACGACTCGAATCAGACTGATGATGGCGATGACAAGAAGCGTAAGAGGGAAATAGTGGCAGATTCCACTGCTTCCTCCTTCCATTACTTCAGATTCCCACTTGCAAGACGTGACCCTTTTCTGCAGACAGGAGATCAAGATATCAGATCTCAAAATCAATCAGAAAAAAAGGAGGCCTGGCATTAAAGATCATTCTATGGCGGAGCTGTTGGAAACAATGGGGGGCATTGAGATTCCGGTGGTAAAGCTTGAGAGCAGAGATTGCTATTATACCAGAATATGGATCAAAACCATTGTTTGGTTCTTCATCTGTAGTGACCTTTGCGTTTTTCCTTTTTACAAGTTTTTTTGGCATCATACAACTAAGTCTATTGTAGAAATGGAAAAGATGACTACCTTTAGAGAACTAAATATATTTTCCTTTTTTGACTACTGCCCATGCAATTCGAACTCCCATAGTAAAAATCCATATTGATGTCAATGTTTCAGATAGACTGCGTGATGCTGCTAGAGAAAAAGTACTTGTCCACTAGGGAAACCAAAACGATGTACCTCCCTAAAGTATCACCATCCCACATTTAGTTCTGTCATTCCATGTCCAAAAGCCTAATTTCGACAACCTTGAATAAATTGAAGAACAGACTTACAAAATTTTCCTTCTAACTCCTTCCATATCCTAACTCTTCTGCATTTATTGCTGGTAACTTTTTAAAATAGAAACTAAGAGCTTTCAATGAAATAGATGCCAAGATTCTTCCGTAAAGATCTGCTTATCTTTGAGCTTTCAATTAAAATTTTCTTCATTATTGCTAAAAACATGTTTCCACTATAGGAATTTTTTTTCAACAATCTTTCCAACCAAAAAGAACTATAACATCATGTCTACCAATTGAAAAAAATTAAAACCAACCCTCTTGCGATTTCAGAAACTCACTACCAAAATTTCAGCCACCAAAGTGAAAAGAAACAAGATCAAGTTGAAGAATGCCTTTCCTAGACCTAAAATTTCATCATGAGAGCCAATAATATAAACAAAAAAAGATGGAGAAGGTACAGAAGGGGCATTCCATTTAGGTCATCTAAGCCCAAAATCCATGCTCTCTAAATCCAAAGCAAATCAGCACCAGTCGAAGCAATTATAAGTCATGACTCATATTCCTAAGGTTTTTTTTAAAACATTTTCTTAAGCATTTTAAATCTCCTCTTTATAAATAACACAATGGGTATGACTTAATTCTAGAAGTGAAAAGTTCCAAATCAAACAAATGAACATCTTTAATATAAGAACTTAGAAAGTAGTGATTAATTTCTTCGTTACAATTCTCAAAAGCTAAAACAACTATATAATAATGAGTGAGATTAGGGATAAAACCAGAAAAATACATAGCATGTGCTTTCTCAATCACTGTGACTAGGTTTTTTCTAAACAATATAGTGAAGCTTTTTACAGAAGTAGCCATAAAACTAATTCATTTAATTTGATTCATTGTACCTTTCATATGGTTAGATCCAGAAGCAAGTAATATATATAAAGTCACAAGTAAACACTTCAAGTATCTATGAATGTTACGATCCAAAGCCAAGACTTTGAATTACTTGAATGTATAACCTTCATTTCACATTTATTCTACCACATTCTATCTTAGTTTCTTCCCATGCTTCATGTGAAACTTCTAACTTTGTTCTTTCTTTCTACAGTTTTAAAGAAGTGACCCACTAATCACCACCCAGGCCAAACAAGATCTGCCAAACAATTGTCACAACAACAGAATGGGTCTTCGACAGGTAGTATTTGGCAATCTCAATACGCAAGTAACCAGCAAACTCCTGAACATTTGGCTCACAATAATAAGATAACATAACTAACACAGTCCCCTTTCTTCTACAAATCCTTAGAGAGTTTCCCTCTCAGCAACCCAATTCAACAATAAGGACAACAAAAATGTCATCGGTCTACAGAACAAGCGCATCAGGAAAGACAAGGTTTTGCAGCATGGATCCAGCAGCGGAGGGGTTCCTATAAATTGTGAGAAAGAGGAGGAGGGCAATGGGCATACCTGGGAAGAAGCCAGATGATAACAGTCGATGGTCATCTCTCCTTCTCTCTTGTTTGGAGACGGAAATTTTGTGGTTCATAAATCAGAATTCAGGGTTTCAGACCTGCCAGTGTTCTAAATGGGTCGGACTAAGATTTTAAAAGGTGCACATATGAGATCGGTGATTGGGTATGGAAAAGCAATGTTCCATCTCTTGCCAAAAAAAAAGAGAGAGAAGAAAACCTCATTTTTATGTACTCATTTTTTATACACACATATTTCCATGCATCCATTTGGATTTACTCATTTAAGCAATTTCTAAAGATTGTGACCTCCCAAATTGCAATGGCTGCGTGTTGACACTTGCTAATGCTCATGTGTTTTATCTCTTGAGCTGATCAAAATTATTGCAAAAATGAGAATAAGGATGTGCAATACTATGGTCATGTTTGGAACCAATGATTCTACAAGTGTTTTTCTTGGAGGTAGTGTGGAGTAGCTTGTGTGGAAAATCTAAAGCACCATAAAATGGTGCTGCAATCGGATGTGATTCCTATTTTTGATATCTAAATAGGCAATAGTGGAGTTTTACAGTTCTAATGTGGGTTTCGCTGTGATCTCTATCAATTTGAAGAAAAGGAAGCACATCATGGACACCAACGACCCAGCTCCTGTCCAGCACGGATGTTAAAATGGCAGCAGTAGATACTATGGATCCTGATCTAAACATGCCTTCTAATGTGGAAGCAAGTGGCACTGAGAAGTGGGAACAACCTGTCCTACAACACCAACAACCAGAATTCAGATATCCCACTCGTGGATTGGGATAATGATGATCTACTTGACGAGGAAGCCAACTGATTTTACTCTGCTTCTGGTTTGGGAAGCCTTGACCCTCCTGGTTTTTGGAACTTCTCTGGATCATCTGCTGTTGCTTGTTTCCACGTTTGGTTGTTGTTTTGCCTACTGGGAGGATCGCTGCTTGATGATTAGCTTTCATTTCTTTTGATAGGGTTTGTTTTACAACTTGATGGTTGTGTGGCTGGTGTCTCATTGTTATGCCAGTTGTGTTCTTCATCAGGAAGTTTACCATTTTGGGTTGCTGCCGATATTTATTTACCTGGCTTCTATATCTGAACATTTACGTTTAATGCATCCACTACCTTAACAATACATACATACATACATACATACATATCTATATATATATATATATAGGATTGATCAGGTACATTTTACCTCAAAATACTTCCTAGATGAGACTTCATCCTGACCATTCATCCTATTTTCACATATTTTAAAGAAAATATAAAACCACAAAGCACTAGTAGTAGAAATCAGTGGTTTTACATTGTTTGAATATTTAAATCAAAGAAGTTTATAGAAACCACACCACATTTATTATCCATTATATCTCACGTTAAACGAAATCCTAAAAAGCCACTCCACTTCCTTGACCTCTTTCTTCCCTCGTACCAACGAAAACCCAAAGGTGGCTTGATTGAAAGGCGTCGTACGCCACAACAACCCCCTCTGCACATTGAGCTGCCCCCCGCCCTTCTTCCCCATCAACGCGATTGCCGCAACGGCCCTCTCGAATGCCTTGGTGTTCACCGTCACTCCATCCCCCACACCATCGAAATCCGTCAGGTTGAACGCCCTCGACCTCAGCCTCAGCGGTAGATGCCCCTGTCGCACCCCCCAAAACGCCCCAAAACCGCCGCTGCCGCCATCCTCCACGGGACTCCGGTACCACAGCAACACCGTCGCCAGCCCGACGACCCAGAGCATGGCTAGGAGCGTTCTCCGAGACCACGCAAGCCCCTTCGTCCACTTATAGAGCTGGAATCCAGCATTGGATGTCTCGACCATGGTCCCCAGATAGATCTGCCAACAGATGCCTCTCGAATATGAGGATTGGCGATTAAGGCTTTAATAAAGGTCGTGGTCCGAAGTGGTGTAGTTTGGAAGAGAACTAGGGAGGTGGTTTGGTGCCACCATTTGAAAACTTAAAAGGGAGAGGAGACGACTTGGTGGGATCGGAAGAAGCAATAGTACCCATAGCAATGATTAGTTGAGAAAATGGTGGAATCAGAAAAAGTTTTCGTTTCTTTATGGTGACGTTAATAAAAAAGTTTTCGTTTTTAAAGATTTCATTTTAAGGTATTCGTTTTAAAAAATTAAAAAAAAACGTCATTTAAGTAATGTTCTGCAACTAAATGAAGTGTTTTTCATGAAAAAAAGTTTACGTTTCATAAAAAAAAGTTTTTGTTTGAAGGTTTTTGTTAAATAAAAAAAACATTATTCAAGTGATGTTCTGCAAATGAATGAAAGAGTTTTTCATGGAAAAATGTTTTTGAATTAGAATGTTGAAAACCTAACTACTCTCTTGAATGTTGAATGACAACTTCAAATACATTATTTTGAATTAGAGTACAAATTTGAAAAACTGTATTCAACTTAAATCTACTTGATCCAAATCCTATAATTGCAGAAAACATTTAAAACGAAAATCTAAAATCAAAAACTTTTAAAACGAAAACTTTTTTCTCTGAAAACTTTTTTTCCATGAAACAAAAACTTTTTTTCATGAAAAACTCTTTCATTAGAAAATACCAATATATTGAAAAACGTGTAAAACCCTCAATATTTCCAAAATCATTGGTAACCAAACAATTATTACTATCAATAACAACAATTAATTAAATATAGTCTCTCTTTCATTACCCTCCAAAACACAAAACCACTATTAAGTCAATAGCATTTTGTTTCAGCTACTAGAACTAGTGACTATTAAGTCAATAAGAAATAAGTTACAATGGAAAACTAGAAAAAAAGATACAATGTAACTTTAAAACCATGACGTATTAGTAAAATAGGATGAAGAATAACAATGGGAAGAGATGATAAACAAGTTAAGGAACGTTACTTGAATGATGGTCTTTTTTTAATCTTTTTGAATCAAAAATCTTAAAACGAAAATATTTTTCCATGAAATGAAAACTATTTTTCATGAAAACTATCTTATAGAATGAAAACTATTTTTCCAATCTCTTTCATGAGAGAACATCAATATATTGAAAAACGTCTAAAATCCTTTATATTCCCAAAATCATTGGTAACCGAATCAATTATTACTGTAGTTACACTTTATTATATAACAATAATTAATTAGCTATATTCTCTCTCTCATTAACTTCTAAAACACAAAACCACTATTAACAAAAGGATGATTTTCATAATAACCATATGATCAAGATCCAACATCTATAAAGTTACTTTACCTCAAAATGGCATTTTGAGGTAAGATCCAACAACAATGTGTTGAGTACGTGCTTCTACTTGATCTATTACCAAGGAAGCAGGGATACGGATTCAGGTATGATAGGATATGGATTAGGCAATTCGGCAATTTTCTAAAATTTAGGATATGATTCGGCATAGATACGGTATTAAGTAAATAAATAATATATCTATTTAAATTTAAATATTTAAAGATTTAAAATAATGCATTAAAATGACATAAAGTAAACATATAAGCCATACAACATACATAAAACAAAATCAAAAGAGCCATAACATACTAAGATCCACAAAAATAAGTTTCTCCAATCCATACAAAACCAAACAAGCCATCAACATGGCATAATGTATTAATTCAGAAACTATAAATCTAAATTCATGCATCAAAATAACAATAACTAGAGATAGGTTTCTCCAAAAAAAAAAAGGAAACCATCAGACTAGAACGATAAAAAACCCATCACAACAGAAACAGTGAAGAGCAGCAGACATGAAGAGGAAGAAGAGATTACTGGATTGGTGGCAACGTCGCTGAACTAGGAATTTTTCACTGTGGGAGCTATAGAAAACAAATTATCAAAGTAGATGCAAAAAAAAAAAACACCGCAATTATAATCCAAAAATATTAACTCTTGTCTCACTCATTATCTCATGTTAATAAACCAACTCCAAAAGTTGTCACCACTTGTCTTTCTTCTTCTAATTAAGTTGATGAATTAGTTTCAAATATTTTTCTGGGTTCTTTGTTTTTTTTTGTGAGTGTGTGGGACAGGTTGTGGTTATGAGGGTTTCAATCCATTGCCAGTGGTGTGCTAGAAAAGTTAAGAAGCACATCAAATTTAAGAAGCACATCTCCAAACTGGAAGGTATCACTTTTTCCTCATGCACCCAGAATACCATCCATGTTCCTCAAAATATGACTTTTCCCATTTTTGTTGAATTTATGATCCAGGAGTGACATCACTTAGCATAGATCTGGAGACCAAGAAAGTAACAGTGATGGGGCACATCTCTCTTGTGGGTGTACTGGAGAGCATCACCAAGGTGAAGAAAGCTTAGTTCTGGTATAGTAAGAAGGTTGTTCGCCTAGTTTGTTATCAGATAAAAATGCTTCCATGTACCAGTGCGTGTCATGCTTCCTATGGTGACAATTGGTGCAGATCTGTTGGTTTTGGAAGTTTGTCTTGGATCTTAAGGAAGATGATTAGATGAGTCCTACTGGTCTTAGAAAAATGAATGCTTCATGGCTGGCTGCTTCTGTCCAATGTCTACATCAGTTGGTCAAGTGGATTACAAGAAATTATGACATTGTTTTGCATTACTGCAAATTCAGCTGTTGATCGGTATGTTGTGGTTTATCATGTGAGCAGCTTTGTTTATCTTGGATTTAATTTGCTGTGTGGTGAGACATGAGTCCCATGTTTTTGCCTCATCATTTCTTGATGAAAGTTTGTTGCTTAATTATGTTCTTGATTCCCAATGCAACATCCGTATCTACTATCTAATCTTACTAACACTGGATAAATCATGGACTTATGCACAAATCAAAATCACATGAGACATTGATAAGCAAGAGTCCATTTTTTATTGAATTATGTACAAAAGAAATTTCCAGTATGAGTTTACTTCATGGGATGATAAATTAATAACCTATTTCAAAAAAAAGATAAATTAATTACCAAGTAGTTGAGTGTCTGCAGACTTTTTTAAGCAGCTTCGGTCAGAAGTCTACAGGTGAGAGTAGCAGTTAAGCAAAACTCTCAGCCGTCAAGCATGGAACAACTTGTCTCTCTCCCACTAACACAACACAAGGCCAAAAAAAGACAAACCACAATGGCGCGTATCCAAGAAAATAAGAAATAGCACAAGGTCGAATTAGTTTATGCAAAGTTCTTACCAAATCACTGCATCCACAAAAATTTAAATCCATGAGGAGGGGAATCGCCTGTCGAGGCTCGTCGGAGCCTGGAGGAGCCGAGGAGGACTGTCGGAACTTGGAAGACTGTGGAGGAGGAGGGGGAGGGGGATCGATTGTGGAGGGCGATCGGTCGGGCCGTTGGCGGAGGGGGATCGACTATGGAGCTGCAGTGGAGGCTTGCCGGAGCCCAGAGGATGGGGCGGATCTGGGTGGAGCGAGCTCGGGCATGACCACCGGAGGAGGAGTGGAGGACTATTGGAACTTGGAAGTAGGAAGACTGTGGAGGAGCCAAGGAGGTCTGAGGAGGAGCCGAGGAGATCCGCTCCGCCTAGACAGCCACTGCGCCGTCGCCACTCTTGAGTTTAGTTTAGGGATTGGGGCCGCCGCCTGAGAGAGAAGAGGAAGAGAGCCGAAGGTGCGTGGGAGAGTCGAGAGGGGAAAAAAAAAGAGAGGATATTTTTAAGGGGCTATTTGCAAAACATTATACCTAATATAATGTAATTTTTTATAAAGCCCAGTTGCTAGTCCCCACATAGGTCCGCCCCTACTCGAGAAAAAAAGTAGCAACAAGCACTGTCAGAAGTGGAAAGACCAAGTAGTAGCAAGCACTGGTGTACCATCGTTGATAGTGTGAGAAGACCAAGCAACAACAAGCACCAAGGTACCATTGCTAAGACCAATAGCAAACTCTAGCATGCGTGGCGAGCAACAACAAGGATCGACTCACCCATCGGGAGCAGCACCAAGCTCCAACGTACGTGGTGAGCAACAACAAGCACCGGTTCACCCGTCAAGAGTAGCAACATCGGAAAATGGAGGATTGGCTGAGGAGGGAGAGGAGAAGGGAGAAGGGTTGAAGGAATTAGGTTAAAATCGTCCGAGACAAGAGGTAAGGTCAAAAACTTAATATTTTACATGTTTTACCTAAAGAAACGGTTTTATTGTAGTTAAAAATCAAACCTTTTGAAAAGTACATGTATTGTATCCCAGAAGTGTTTCAAGAGTATCCATGATGGTTTTTATATAGTTGTAGATATTCCAAATTGGTAACCACTTGTAGCCAGATTTCTTCAGCAGAGTTTGCTCCAATGGTCACGAGACGCATCCTAATATCAAAGCTTATTTCACCCTCCAAGATTAGCTCAAAGCCTTAGCCAATCCACTAAATCAAGCTCACAACCAAAGAAACAAGCTCAATTGCAAGCCAAACACACCAACTTGGTGCACCATTTGGACGCACAATCCAGGTGCACTTCAGTGGCGTATATTGGTGGCGTACTACCCTGTTTCCAGTGAGCCTAGTAGCCACATAGCTCATTACGCCTTTGTGTCTACCGGCCTCTCCGACGCTCAGGCTCCCCAGCCTTTCGTCTCCCCGCCATATAACCCTTCATCCCACGCATTGGGACAGGGGTTGGTCATTTTCTACCACCTTACAGCACCCTTTTTGGTCTCTCTGGTGCAACCTTCCCTATCGTTGAGACAGTCTCATTACAACCATGCAAAACCACATTCCGGCCACACCCAAGATTCCACGGCACCTCCCACAGTCCTCCTCGTACGCCTCCATCACTGCCGAGCATCCTAGCTCGGACCACTCTACCACAAGCCACTCGCCGGAGGACAACCAATTTGTGTCCATAGGTAGCCCATTCCTATACAACCAAAACTAATCCTCTTTTGTTTTGGAAGTAATGTTGTATTTTTGTGCATGTTTATCCATGGTTATGTGTTTGCTTGAATCATTCATGTTTTCATGCATCATACACATCATGTTCGACCATCGGTGTTGGGTTCATGCATCCTGTTGTTTGTCGCCACAACTGTGGCCGATCGAACACATTGACTTCGATGGAGCACAGTGAAGGGTGGGGAGAAGGCATGTTGCATTAACCCACGTTGGCACCACATTCTTACCATTCCACCTTGCTTCCTCGTCCTCCAAAAATGTCGGAGAGCCTCCTCAACACTCGTAGTTGGAGGTCACAACCATGGGTCATCTAAGAACCCATTTATGGACGGAGGAGGTGGGTAAAAGCACCCAAGCATCCTAGGATCCCACCCAACCTTCATGCATTCTCATCACACCCCCCTCATGCTTCCCAGGCTGTTGGTTGTCCAGATCGATCGTTGGAATTCACTATTTTTGGCAATCAAGCTTGTTGTTTGAAACAAAACACCTCAGGCGCACCTCGATAACGCTCTAGATGGGGGCACTAACCTGGAGCACCAAATTGGTGCACCATGTTAGCGCACTAGTGTGGAGCACCATTCTGGTGCACCACATTGGCGCACCTGCCTTATTTCAGACTACAGGCACCAGCATTATCTCCTGTTTTGCATGTTTTCCACCTATGATTTAGGCCATGGCATCCTTGACCTGACATCTTACATATCTAGGCAATATTCTTGCATGGCATCTAGCATAATACACGCATGCATTATCATCTTATTTGCATACATATAAAGCAATAATGCATGCTATGTAGTGTACTTTTGGATCAAGCTTGATGACCCCGTGTGCATCCCTAGTGGATTGTACCAGTGCCCTTATCTTGAATCCATGTAGCATTACCGAGCAAAAGGTCATGACCACAACCCATTTTTGCATGGACCGAATCATTTGCATATCATTTAACATGATACACACATGTATTAGCATTTTATTTGCATTCATTAGAGCTATGATGTATGTTATTCGATGTTCTTTTGACCACACATGATAGTCATGTGTATGTCCCTCATGGATGGTATTAGTGCCATTATGCTCTGATTCAGAACCAATATGGCATTACTGAGCATTCGGTTGCATGGCTTCCCGTCAACTTGCATTTGGCATAGCATCGAGTATGCATTTTAGACATAGACGAGCATACAAGCATAAGCCACACATGCGAACGATTAATTCAGTAAGACAGAATTTTCGGACGTGTGGGGTGCCTAACACCTTCTCTACACACAATAGGAATCCTTACCCATCTCTCTGACCCACAGTGACCAAAGTGTTGCATCTCTTAAGCATAGAGTATTGCATTTGCATTTCATACGATTTTCGTTGTCTCCCGTTTAAGTAGATTAGGTGGTGACTCCCTTTCCATCCTTTCAACCTTTTGCCAGGAGTCTTCACCATGACTCTACTAGTTCTCGTGCGTCTGGCCTTTCGCACTACGCACAAGTATTCGCCAGTATAGTTACAAGAACTGGGGATAACCAGATTCCGACTTTCACTTTTGCCTTTTGCTTGCATGACTTTTTTGCTTTTGTTCGCTTCCATGTGCATTTACTTGTCTCATTTTATTTGCTTGTCATTGTATGCATACTTGTATATGCCTTTTGCTTGCTGAATGTTTTATTTTCACACTCTTGCTATGTCACTACACTTACACATACCATGTTACTTGCCTTTTAATGTGATAGATGTTTTCTTTTTTTCACTATCATGTTAGCACGACACGTGTACATGTCATGATCATGCTTTTTGCGTGATGTATGCTTGTTTGCCTGCCATACACGAGTATTTTCTTCTCCTTTCGCACTTGTCGTCTTAAGAAAAGTAGAGACTTCTTTGCTTCTCCTTACTGGCTTAATATAAAACTCACAAAAATAAAATAAAATGTTTAAGCGGAACTAAAGGCTTCAATGCACTCTCTCCCTTATTCGGCTTAATAAAATGTAAGTAAAAGACATAAAATATCTCGCATAAGCATTCCAAAAAGCATGCATCTTCTCCTCTCCTGTGTTCACCCATAGTTTAAGAAAGGCAATCCCAGTCTCTCATTCTATAACTTTGATGTAGGATGAGTTTTTGATCTGCTTCTATTTGTCTGAGGTCGCATCGATGTTAGTAGAGGATACAGTCCATTACTTTGGCAGTGGTTGAGGCCACCAACGCACCACTCATTCACAGCCTGAGCTTTAACCAGGATTTAGAGTAGGAACATTACTTTCTATCCAGAGTTAAAAACCCATTACCCTAGAGTTAAAAACCCATTATCCATGCATAGTGCATATTAGGACATTCATTTGCATTTTGCATACAACCCTAATCATATGCATTACGTCGTTTCAGGTTCTGATACTTGACGTTGCTTTACTTGTGTCCACAGGTAGCTTGGTGCGAAGTCCTCAACTAGGAACTCGAGCGTCGTTGTCACAAGTAGCCTCTTGTGCTCCTATCTCCCCTCTTTGTCATCTGAGCTATCAGCCACTCGATGATAGCTCACCCTTGTCCTCGAAGTCTTGCTTTCCCTCGTAACCTTGTCCATGTTTGCTCACATTCTGCTATGCCCCAGCAAGCCAGTGAGCCTCCTTCTACTACTCCAAAGGGGATTCCACTTTTGACTCCTCCTTCTCCTACTTTGACCTCTTCTGCTGCTCCTTCCACCTCTTCCCATGTGCATCACTCTCGAGCTCATGAGGAATCCATACCTCCTTAAGGGCAAAGGCAGACCCTCGTTGAGTAGGAGTGTGTTATTGAATCTCCTTCGGTGATTGCTATGTCTTCTTCGGAGGTGACACCTATCGACCCTTATTGCTTTCGTCCCCCATCCGGCTACGGCAACCTCTGCGATAAGTTCTTTGCCTATTAGTCAGCCCAGTCTTCAACCGCCACTCGCATCTATCCCGTTCCCTCTTTCATCCCCTGGTGTTGTTGCCAATTAGCCCCTGTTTGTGTAGTTATAGCATATGACACCTCTCGTACAATAGCTGTAGAACTTGCTTCTTGCTCGTAATCCTGCATTGGCCTCATTTGTTTTGACTCCTAAGGTGCTGGTGCGCTCCGCAAGCAAACTTCACTGCACCTCTATCCCTAGTGATCACAACACTTTCCTAATTAGTTCATAATGCATAAATATTTTATTCTCATAATTATCTGTTTTGTACATAAATAATGCTACTCTAGGTGTTTTATGCAAATTTTGCAGGAACTTAGAGAAAAATAAGGGAAAAAGAATAATTGCACTAGAAAAGAAGATATTTGCATGGAAAATTTGAAAGCCACGTCATGAGATCAAAATTACATTTTCCATGTGTTAAAATATTAGGATAAACATCAGCCAACAAAGTAATTAAAATCAACGACGATCTGAATAATTTGGGTGCCTAGGAGGCGTCCAGACGACAATCTGGTGCCTCCCAGGCGCCCAATCAAAAGGTGGCTTGACCCAGTCTCTCGTGTTGTGATCTTCTATTGGAAATATATTGTATTCAAACGTGAAAATTAAATTTTGTTTTCAAACATGAGCAAGCCCTTGCAATCTATAAATAGATCCTTTGTGTAGATCTATATGGCTCTAATCTAGGTTTTAGAGTCTGTTTCTTTTCTATATTTTGGGAGAAGAGGAAGATCATCTGTAATCTCAGGTTCCTTCAATAAAGTGCATTTTATTTAATTATGTCTTCTATTTCTTCTCCCCCTTCTTTTATTTTATTGTTTTGTGCAATCATGTGTGACTAAGTTTTTAGATCTAGGATAGAGATGAAATTCATGTAATATTAGATGTCATGATTAAATTGCTCTATGTTTTCTCTTTATGCTTAATGCTATGATCATGTGGGCTGGATGTATATTACATAGACCATTCAATGAATCAAAAAACTTTGATAGATTAACGTTGATTTCATTTTTCTAGTCTATGCTTAGGGAAGATTTAATTGGGGGTTGTGTATATAATCTCAATTCCATCATATGTCATTTGATTTAATTTGATTTGTATATTTTTATTCCTTCACTTGATAGTCTATGGTGCATTACATATAGATTATGTTTGTTAAGATAAGAATCATTGAATCAACTTATTTAGATCAATCGGAAAACATAGAGTGGATTTAATAATGCATTTATATTTACATGAATGGATTTGAAAATCCTAACTCTTCATTTATTCTGAATTTTTCTTAAGTGTTTAGTCCTTAATCAACATTTCTCCATTTTCATCTCAATAATTGATAATAAATCTCTGTTCTTGAACACTTTTTTCTGTGAGATTCGACCCATATTTGCCACGTACTACATAGTACGTCGTGCACTTACGGTAATTAAATAAGACACATCAAGTTTTTAGCACTGTTGTCGGAGAAATAGTGTTTCATAGCATAAATTTAGTGTCAGTTATTTCTCTTTTCTCGTTATTAAAAAAAGAGAGGGACATTTATTGCATTTTCTAAGTTTCCAGGGACATTATTGGAGATCTGTAAGAGCAAAGTAAACAAGAAAATCATGTTTTGAGCAATAAGTGGCACCTCGCAGGTGCCAAAAATGTATCTGGTGCCTCTTAGGCGCCCAGGTCAGTCATTTTTCATTTTTTTTATTTTCTTTTCATTTTTGGTTTTTTCTAGAATCTTGTTCTAGGATTGATTATCTATTACGATTTTTGGATTTTTCTCGATTACTAAATTAAAATCAACCCTCAACTTGAACCAAATAAAATTCTTCCATGACAAAATAAAAATCTATTTTTATGACATACATCATATAGTGTGCATTTTTATTTCTTGTCAATTTATTTTGTTGGAGATTGCTGGAGGAAAAGTTACATATTCTCCTACTTGATTCTTAGCATTTTAAAGTATATAATTAATAGGAAGAACAACTTGTTTAAGCATAATTGTTTATGCATATCATTTGAAAGTACCTAAGGGAAAAACCTATAGTACAAGATAAGGTGGGAATTTCATCATCCTTCCTTAGCCCACAAACAACAAAAGAAAGCATCAAGTATTGACCTAAGCCTAATTTAAAATCAAGTAGACATTGACTCCTAGGATTCGAACTCAATAGGATAAGGGAACCAGAGGGTGAATCAAATTCAACGTTCTTTCCCTATTTGGTGTCAAAGAAAAGTGGTTCACAAGGCTACGCCTTAAAAGGCAAGTGGTTAATTAGGACTGTTGCTCAAGCTCAAGGAGCCTCCCACTTCCTCCACTGATCTGGTTAATTAGGTCAAAGACTTTTGGTTTGAGAATTTCAAAGGTGAACTTAACAATTAGGAGCTGTCCAGATTTAGATCAACCATAGATTTAGACTTTGTGTGGCTTGTATGATTAAGTTAGGCATCTTCCTCCTCTATCTTTAGTCTCCTCATCTATTTGGTTCTCTCTTCTCGTCTCATCTCTTCTTCCTAGTTCCATTGTTTGTCGGTTCATTTGAAGAAAAAAAAGAGTCTTTTCTGTTTTTGTAAATTTTTGAGTCTTTAAAAAAAATATATATATATATATTGAACATTCAATGTATCAAGATGGATATAGGTCGGAACAATTCAATTATGTGGCTCAAAGATCATGGAATGAGTTAACTGACCCTTATGTTTCAAATTACAATTTAAGATAGACTCAACCTGATTTCTTATAAGCCCATAGAGCATATGATGGAGGGTCTAGCTTCAATCAAGTTCAGTCTCATTACTTTGACCTTTATTCATATTTAGACTCACAATACTACTCAACCTTCTCTCCTCTAGACTATCAACAAGAAGATGAAAATAGATTAACAAGTTTAGAAAAAGGCCTAGAAGAGCTAGTGAAGGAAAATATACAGGCCACCAACCAAATGTTAATATACTCAAGCCATAGATCGTTTATAAATGCAGGTTGGTCAACTAATCCATGTTATAAATGAGAGAGAGGAATGGAACTTTCGTGCTCAACATTTGAACTCCCTCAATCAACCTTTTGTTGTCCAAATAATACACGAAGTAGAAACTCAAGTCAAAGTAGATGAGCCCACTAATGAACCAGTTGGCCAAATAGACTAATTCATCACAGAGGTTTCCCTTTCAAGTGATTCAATTGAAAAAAAGCCTCAACCTATCGTTCTTATGGCTCCACTTGAGTCATCGTCATTACCATCTACTATAAGACCATTAGAGTTATGTGTCAAGACATATCATTCAACTCTAGTCAATTGTGAACTTGAGCCCTCATTCCATATTCAATTAAATTACATGGGTTTATCCAATCTAATTCCATCTCTTTGGGAAATTCATGAAGCTCGATTGAGAGAAAGCCAATGGTGATTTGAATAGGCTGAAAAAGAATGTACGAATGTCAGATCGCCTCCTTGGCCAGATTAAAATTGTGTCCTAGAGTTTGACGAAGTCATGGATTTTCATGTACCTTAATTGTGAACATGTATAATTGTACATAATTTCTCTTTTCTTTGTAGTAGAAGCACTTCATTTCGAATTAGCTACTATTGTTCTATTCTTATGTTATTTCATTGATCATATCATTCATTGCATATATTGAGGACAATACATGTTTTAGGTGTGGGGGGAGTCTTCTCTATGTATTTTCATTTTTTTAGTTGTTGAGTGTCTTTTCTTTCTTTTTTTTGTTACTTACCTTCATGTTTTTATTTTTCTTTTCTTTCAAAAAAATGGGAAAAAAATATTTTTTATTAGGAGTTGTCCGCATTAGTCTAATCAATTAGAAGTAAAGGAGTAGCCTAATGTTGAAATTCAAAGGTAAGACTAAGTAATTGAGAACCTGATGATTTAAAGAGTAGAGACAAAATATGAAAAATAGCATCATTTAAAATATCTATAACTTATATGTACCTTATCATGCACTGTCACTCTAGTCATTAGCTATAGGGAATAAAGAAAAGCCTAAACACCTTAGCAATACGAAAAAAAAGGAAAAAATAACTCTAATCATTGAGTAACTGGATATTATGCCTCAGTAAGCATTGGTATTCACGTAAAAAGGTAATTGGAGGATCAAAAAAAAGGAAAAAAGAAAAAAAAAAGTCTTGTCTTTGAGACCTTAGTTACTCGAGTGATTAAATTCTTAGGGGTGTCTTCACATCTGGTGACCTAAAACCGACTAGTTTGGGATTCACTGACTTAAAACTCGCTAAATGTGTAGCTAAGAATAAAGTTTAAGAAAGCAAGATACTAGGAAATGAAAAAAAAATACTAAGGTAGTAAGGGTGGACTTGAAAATCCATGCGAAGGTTTACTTCACAAACATAAGGTACATATGAGCAAATTTTTAAGAAGATGATGTGAAAAATAAGATAAAGTCTCTATGATGACAAGATGAGGATTCTCAACAAATGTTAAACTTGAGAATTAAGATACTAGGAAACTTTAGATTTTTTTAGTCAAATAGGTTAATGTGGATACGTTAGAATCTTTCCTTTTCTTTATTTTTCACTTTATTTATTCCTTAACCTCTTTTCTTCTGAGATTTTGTGGGTAGATCCGCTGGAAATCCTCACGAGACACCACTCGTCCACTAGGGCAACTCAAGGGTTTAAAAGCTTCTTGCACGTGCTAAGTGTAACCGCGATTCCTACGAAAGTGAGTTAGGATTTTCTTTTTTTCTTTTTAGAGTCAATTTTGCTCAATGACTAGCAAAAGATAGGTATGGGGGTATTTGATTAGTTTATAATACATAGATATTTTATTTTCATATTTATCTATTTTGTACATAAATAATGTTACTCGAGGTGGTTTATGCAAATTTTGCAGGAACCTAGAGAAAAACAGGGGAAAAAGAATAATTGCGTTAGAAAAGAAGATATTTACATGAAAAATTCTAAAGCCACGTTAAGAGATCAAAATTACATTTTCCATGTGTCAAAATATTAGGATAAATATCAGCCAACAAAGCAATTAAAATCAATGGCGATCTGAATAATCTGGGTGCTTAGGAGGCGTCCATATGACAATCTGGTGCCTCCCAGGTGCCAAATCAAAAGGAGGCTTGACCCAGTCTCTTGTGTTGTGATCTTCTATTGGAAATATCTTGTATTCAAATGTGAAAATCAAATTTTGTTTTCAAACGTGAGTAAGCCCTTGTAATCTATAAATAGACCCTTTGTGTAGATCTATGTGGCTCTAATCTAGGTTTTAGAGTCTATTTCTTTTCTGTATTTTGGGAGAAGAGGAAGATCATCTGTAATCTTAAGTTCCTTCAATAAAAGTGCATTTTATTTAATTATGTCTTCTATTTCTTCTCCCCCTTCTTTTATTTTATTATTTTGCGTAATCATGTGTGGCTAAGTTTTTAGATCTATGATTGAGATGAGTTCATGTAATATTAGATGTCATGATTAAATTGCTCTATGTTTTCTCTTTATACTTAATGCTATGATAATGTGAGTTATATGTATATTACATAGACCATTTAATGAATTGAAAATCTTTGATAAATTAATATTGATTTCATCTTTTTAATGTATGTTTAGGGAAGATTTAGTTGGAGGTTGTGTATATAATCTAAATTCCATCATATGTCATTTGATTTAATTTGATTTGTATATTTTTGTTCCTTGACTTGATAGTCTATGGTGCATTGCATATAGATTATGTTTGTTAAGATAAGAATCATTGAATCAAATTATTTAGATCAATCGAGAAATATAAAGTGGATTGAATCATACATTTATATTTACATGAATGGATTCGAAAATCCTAGTTCTTCATTTATTCTGAATTTTTCTTAAGTGTTTAGTCCTTAATCAACATCTCTCCATTTTCATCTCAATAATTGATAATAAATCTCTATTCTTGAACATTTTTCTCTGTAGGATTCGATCCGTATCTGCCACGTACTACATAGTACGCTGTAAACTTGCGGTAATTAAGTAAGACACAACATTTCCCAACCTCTTGCATTTGCACAACATGCATCTCCATCATCTGGTGGTCAATCCTTTGGTTTGGCAAGAGCACAACATTTCTTGAGATTGTTGCCCGACACCATGCCGATGCAACAGCTACTGCTCCCACACTCTGCACCTTTCACAGCATCGCATGGCCTCTACCCGTCTCCTTTGCATCAAATACCCACCCCTGCATTCATGCCATTGCATCCTACACCTTTGCATGGGTATGCTGGCCCTCATGCTTTGACACCAACAGACATTAGGGTGGATCTAGAGGAACGTTCACGCGTGACCCATACAGTATATGTGGGACCCGTCTCAGCTACCGTTCCTCAGACACCTTCCTTGCCAGGATGGACGATCTAGAGATAACATTTCATCAAGTGCAGGGTGAGGACTATCAGCCCTACCAATTCTGGGACCTCTGCTACTTTCTAAAGGTATCGCTCCCTTTGAATTTTCTTATTCCAAAATTCGAAAAATACAATAGTAGAGGTTGTCTAATCTCGCATTTGAAGGTATTTTATGGAGTTCTCGTGCCGCTCCAAGGCGATGAAAGGCTCTTGATTCACCTGTTCCAGAAGAGTCTGACCGGACTTGCTCTCGAGTGGTTCACTTCATTGGACATGGCCACCATCAAGACTTGGAATGACGTCTTCCAGGCATTCCTAGAGCAGTATTCCTTTCACCTTTTCTCAATCCCTAAGCGCAAGATCTTGTCACAATTCAGTAGAGACCCCATGAGCCATTTGGGAAGTATATCAATCATTGGCGCTCCTTAGCCTCCCAAGTGCAAGATAGACCCTCTGACGAGGAGTCTATCATAATCGTTATCAAGGGAGCGTAGCCAGCATTCAGGGCTCTGCTTAGCGTTCAATCCAATTCATCTTTTGCATCTCTGATTCAGACCAGCACGTACGTGGAAAACTCATTGCGAAGTGGGAATTTTCTTGCACTCTTTACATTCATTGAGCAGGCCACCACCTCCGACAGCAACTACAACAACACCTCCGACGTCGACAACCCTCAGATGGAAATCGCTGCATGCGTCCAACCTCCTATAGCGCCTGTCTACGTGGAGAGTCAGCTCGACTCAGATCATTTAGTACTTGCATCTAGTTCTCCACACACCATACAAACACCCTCCACCATCGAGCCTGTGCATCATGTCGCACTAGCTCCGCAAGAACCGTAACCTTGGGAAACAACCTCATTGTGTCGAAGGGGATTACACTCCTCTCGTAGAGCCACTGAGTGTCATTTTCCCCAAGGTTGAGTCATTTCTAAGACTCCCAATCTCTCATCTACTACCGGATCGTGTTCCCCAGTGGTATGATACAAGTGTGTACTGTAGCTTTCATCGTCGAGCTGGACATTCAATGGATGGTTGCATCACTCTAGGGGATGTCATCAGAACTTGATTGATCATAAGGTCATTAGCGTCAACTCCTTGGAGGCGGAGCACACCCCTACATTCAATCCTGCACCCACGCACTTAGACCAGCCTGATGCACCATCGCCTGAGTTTTCAGACCTTGAGGATGTGGCAAGCTTGGAGGTCTTCTTCCTTTCTCTTATTCCTTCTAGCTCCAGTTCTTCCATGATGGATCCTACCGATCTCAGCGGCCTGTTTTCTCCCTGTTCTTGATTTGCCCTCAGGGGGCTCCACACGACACTGAGACTGCCATCACTTTGGACCTCAATAGAAGACATCAGCCTCAGCCACAGTAGGAGATTCGACGGTATTGCAAGATTAGCCAGTGACCCCAACAACACCAATAAAGCAACACGAATGAGGCGACCAGCAGCAGGGACCAGAGTTGTATCCTATTCCACTATTTCTTTGTTGTTTCTTATTCCGCATCACCATTAGGCATAAAAACCTCAAAAAAATAGAAAACCAAAAATACAAAAAAAATCAAAATATCAAAAACCGGAAGAAAGTAAAATTAGAAAGATCAAAATAAAAAAAAACCCATCTTGCATTATGATGTGCCAAAGAACACACATAGTGGGTCAAAACTATTCCCACAAATTATTCCATGGTTTCCACAATAGGGAAAAATGATGTATTAAAAGATATTTTGAATTTGATAATTAAAACTAAAACCATTATTTTCCAACAACATTGTAGTAAAAAAATGCATAAAAGATTTGCAAAAGTTTTATAGGTCAAATCTAAAGCAGTAAACTTGCATTCAAATGCTATTTCAATTCAACTATTCCTTTAATCGAAATTATTTTTATAACACAACAAAATCATTTTCAATAAAATAAATATGATATTGCATTTTCTGGTTTCCATTCTGTGATGATGCCCACGACTGCTCGTGTGTGATACAAAAGGCCAAACACACGAAATCGATAAGGTCACAACGAGATGGTGAATTTGAAGAAAGATACTCAATTTGAAAACACCAAAGAGAATGGAAAAATGGATAAGGAAAACAGAGCCACTATCTAATATATTAAATATGAAAGACGAGAAAAACCGTACAAGGAAATTGTGATAAAACGATGCAAGAATGCGAACAAAGATATATGAATGCTCCACACTAAATAGACACGACTGTGACGCCTCCCCCGCCCCCCCTCGATGTCACATATAGCATCCAACTACCCATGCTAAATAGACCGCGACTGTGACAGTGAACTAGCATCCCTTCACCATCGTGTATCGTTTCTAGATATTTGATTAATTAATTTTGGATTAATTTTAAATATAATGATATTTGTGTCTTGGCGCCTTAAATGCGGTGACCAGTCCCTAAGAATATTTCATCTATTTTTTCAGTGCTAAAAAATAGAATCTTCGAGAGCGACTTATCTCTAGACGTCGCCGATTCAATAGGCAGCTAGACAAAAATCCATTTTTCAAGTTTAAAATTTTGATTTAATATTTAGATATTTCTTTCACTCATTTTTCAACGAGATTTGACATCCCTGTGCTTATAAATAGACCCCTAGACCTTGAGATCTAGAAGACCATAGAGATTTCAAAGAGGGGCTATCCAGAGAGAGAGAAACCTAGGCCATGTCCTGTCGAAATCTCAAGAGAGAACCAAGATCTCTAGATCCATTCCTTCCAACGTTAAAAACGTGCCTAGGAGATACATCCATGCTTCCACTTCCTCCACTCCACACCAAAAGCACGACGGTGAAGGGAGTGTCTTCCAATTCATCATTTTTTTAATTTCATATATTATTGCATTCATAGATAATCCATAGCATATGCATGCGGGGACAACCCTCGGTTAGTATCGCATTCATTTATTTATGTTATTTGTTATTTTTTTCGATATGGTTTAGTACACTTAGAACTAATCTAGATTTATTTTCTCATTTATTTTGAAGGAAAGGAAGATTACATAGCATGAGGATGTCGCTGAATGACATCCCGTCATCGATCCAGTGAGTCGAGGATCCACAACTACAATCCCAAATCTACATCTACAAATTAATTGACGATCACGACTGGACCAGCTTTTGAGCCAATCCTCTGTGCTACGTAAGATCACCTTTCCCTCTTCACTTTCGTTTAATTTTCATAGGTCTAGGTGTAGTTTTAGGTCTTGGGAGTCGTGCATTTAGGTTTTCGCGACACCCCAGACCTTTTATTGGGGTTTTTCTTAACGAATAGGACTCTATTCCCTAGCCACCTGTACGGTCAACGCCGAGTCTTGTCTGACATCAGTCAATGACATACATCGGTACCTGTCAGAGTGGCGACAGACACAGATTTAAGTTTTTCACTGTAGATCTCTAGTTTTTAGTAGTCTGTGTTGTTCCTTTTGATCTACAGTATCCAAAAAAAAATCCTGTCCACATATTTATTTAGGATTTTTAATGGTTTTTAGGCTTTGTTTTGCGTCTACCATTAGGGCGAAAACTATTTGCTTGACAATAGAGTCACGGTTCCTTAAAGGAATCTCTTTCTGACTAGAATAACCGGGTCAAGTGAACTAAGCCAGTGCAAGTCGCTCACCCATTGAGGGATTCGTGTCCTGGTGTGGGAGAAATTACTAGGTCAGATCTTCCTTTGCTTCTCCACCCCTCGGAACGCCGTGAAACCAGGCCAGCGGAGTCGCTAGTTCCTGTGACCATGCTAGTGGAACCCTGCACGACTCTCCTACGGTGCGTGGAAGCACACGAGGAGTCCTAATACGGTCACGGCGAAGATGGTGAATCTGGAGAGGAAGACTAGACTCGGAAACACCAAGGAAAGATAAGAAAGGATAAGAAAAGGAGTCGCCACCTAGTCTTTTAATGGAAAGATGAGAAAAACCAAACACAAAGGAAAACCAAAAAGAAATCAAGGTGAAGAAAACATGTATGCTTCGTACCTAATGGATGTAGTGCACAAATCACTACAGGTCAGAGAAAGGGTAAGGATTCTTGTTACATATGGGGAAGGAGTTAGGCACCCCCATGCACCCGAAGAACTTGATCTTTCTAGGTTTCCTACTTACCAATGGTCTATTGTGTGTATGCTTTCCTATTCTGAATGCACATGCTTAAGATGACTGCGAAAACATGCCAAATCAAAGAAATAGAGAAGAGAAAATAAAAAAATGATAATCCAAGGGACAAATATAGGCATTGATAATGCCACTTTACTGTACGCCCTTGGGTGATGAGGAAAATCATGAAAATCGAGAATACTCGGAAAGCGTCTCGTAAATCAGCGGAAATTTGAATAAATCCGAGAAAATCAAATTGGGGAAAATAATCCTCATTCGGGACAATGTCGGCATTGTTAAGCCTGTTAATGCTGATGGGCGACGACCACCTAGGGAAGCCATCCAGGTCTTCCCCGGTGCCTGATCTCGTATCGAACCCCCATAAAAGCAAGAATGAGGCGAAATGGAGTGATCCAACGACTCCAATGAAGGATCGAATGGCTGGTTTCCTCTCCCCACCTCGCTCATCGGCGTTGCCGTTCCGATGACAAGCTCAAGAAGACTGGGGTTGCTGTAGGCGGTGGCATGGCAGTCCGAGACTTTCGGAAAGCTAATGAGGAGAAGGGGAAGACGTACAGGTGCATGGACGTGAGGCAAACCGTGTAAGAGCTTCTCCCGATCCATCTCGCCACCGACTCTGCAATCTCCAACGAGCTTGGTTGAGGAGGCTACTTAGGGCTTGAAACGAAGTCCTAGTTGCTCTGGAGCATTAGGGAAGCACTGAGGATCGTTCCTCAAGGGTCATGGAGGCGCTGTGATGAATGGAGCATCTGACCGTGTTTCACTACCAGTCGTCGTCTCCGACGACGATGTCTTCTCCGGCTCGAGCTTGGTGACAAGGGCAACTGGTGGTCGCGAGTGGTCGGAGAGTGGATAGGAGACCAATGATCAGAGACATGGAGGTCTGAGGGCTAAGTCCTACGTGAACCTCCTCTTTCTCGCACGGCTCGGCTCTCTGCAGCGTGGTTCCGACAACGATCTGGCGCTCACTCTCTCTTTCTGCTCGTGGTTGCATGGGCTCCCGTGGAGAAGAGAGGAAAAAGACTAGAGGTGGAGTTTCCCGTGCATGCATGCATCAAGATAGAGTGCTCACTTGAGTTTAGCATTTTCTTCGGCGACGGTGTCTTTTCTGACTCAAGCTCGATGACCCTAGGGGCGCCCAACAGGGGTAACTGGAGGTCATGAGGAATGAGGAAGACAGTGAGTGGAGGCTCAGTGGTCTGTACATCTCATGCTTCTCCCCCATTGCATGGGCTGACGCAGTGAAGAACACGAGCTGTGCTGCATGGGTTCATGGAAGGATGATGTCGAGTGAAGGCTGGCGATGGTGGCCTCTCCACTGCTTGATCCTCCCTCCCCCCTCACCTCTTTTCTTCCAGCTAGCAAGGGGAACTAGGCTTCGCAAGCTCAGGCATGCATCGGAGTCACTAGCACTTCTTCTTCGGCTAGAAATCCACTCCTTCGAATTTCACGACTACCGAGCGTCGTTGTTGGAAGTGGCTGCTGGCAGTGACTCTGGTGAACCAGTGGAAAAACGACTGGAGAGAACAGTGGCTGGGTCGATGGCAGGTGAGGAAGAGATGGAGGGCTTGGAATTGAGATTCTTCCAGAGAATACGTGGGAAGTGTTGCCGTGCCTCCCTTTGTTGCCCTCCTTCCAACCAGTAGAAAAGAAGGAGAGAGAGAGAGAGAGCCCTGAAACCAGTAGTGAGTCCTTCAGAAAAGCGGGGGG
>JAMKQA010029491.1:0-28439 GCA_024699735.1 Posidonia australis
TGGTCGGGACAGCACCACTGGTCTCAGGCGGGGTAGATCCCCTTCTGCGGCCACCCGATCGACTAGATCAGATCTCGTGATCTCGTGATAATATTCGGTGCCTATGGTTATTTTCATCTAGATTTCAAGACACCATTGAATATTGTTGTGGATTGCATCCTAAATCTTTGTCATGTTATGGATGAATCCTTAGTGAATGGTAGATCTGAGTTTGGGAGCCTTTTACAGTCCCTCTGGGACTCTATTTTCCATGTCGCCGACGAGCTTGCTTCCGCCGGTGGGATCCCAGCGAGGGACTCTGTGCTCCTTGAGTGGAGTAGGGCTGGAGGACCATCTTGCGGACGCCTCGGGTTCTGTTTGGGGGTACTTTCGGTATTTTCCCCCGATTATTTTGAAAGTATTCAATCTGATTTGTGGGGATAAGGGAAAGTTGGAAGGTTATAGTAAGGGTGACATTATTGCGCTCTGTTGCACGTCCTCTCATGTCACTCATTACGCGCACTCATTGCATTTTTTTAATGTTAAAATTTTTTTGATATTTGAAACATTATACATTTACGTGGGGAAAATCTCTGAGTCAGAGATTTCCTCCGACAGTGGAGAGGTGAAAAGTGATTTATTACTGTCTACTCTCCATCTTAAATTGATCTATTTTATTCTAGTTGGACATTGTTATTTCAAATCATTCTCTGGTTGATTTAAATTGAAAGGAACAATCGATTTTACAAATCATTCTCTGGTTGATTTGGAAAGATTACCATTTCATTACCAATAATATTTCTGCATTATTTCATTGTTGGATAGCCTCTTTGGCTACAGGTTTCGAGCAGAGCGAGAACCTTATGGCAATATCTGCATGCCTCAGCCCCTCAAAGTGAGATGGACCTGGGTACTCCAGTTTTACCAGGCCATGATTAACCCTTCGCTAATTAATTTTGTATCTCACTGGCATCTCATGAGCTGTGTTCTATGGTGCTTGTGTTATTCACCATAAAACTTACATTTTCATACTTTTAACTGTTGATCACCTGCTGAGTGACGGAATACCATTTTTGTAAGGATTGTAATATTTGTTGGGCATTTTACTTTGCACTACTGAGGTTGTAAATATTTTAAAGTAATAGAAAGAAATACTAATTATCGATTACCAAAAAAAAACAACTCACTGCACTGTGGCATAGAGCACCACGCTCCCAATATGTGCCAAATCACTACTAATTTGGTTGTCTGGCTACAAATTACTGAAATTCCCTAGCTTCATGCTATAAGGATTTCATATTGTTAAATTTTAATCGTGTAGATAGTATCATCATATTTTTAAAATTTTAAATTTACCTCTTATTGATTACTCAAATCACCATATTTAAAATTCAAACATGTGTTCCATATATGACTATATCCCTTGTATATTTTAATTAATAGACCAATAGATCTATTGATTAATCAAATAATCATAATTTAAAATTTGGTTCATGAACTCAATGTGTCAATACCTTGGATAACTAATGAAGTTCATATTCTATTCTTCTCTATAATCTTAAAAGAATTATAGCAATATGTATGAGGTTCTTTTTGTCTTTAATATTAAAGTTGTTGACAACATGCCATTATGCCAAACAAAAAATAAGAAATCGTCAAGCAAAAGTAAAATCTCCTTTAGCGAGATGCTATCAGATTTGGTATTCTAGTGATTAAAATTCAAATTAAATTTACAAAAGAAAATAGAATTGTAATGATTTCTTATCAAGTTAAAATCCATATCTCTGATTATCCCTTATCAATTTAAAAATAAAATTACTTATTATTAAATTTTAAGCTTAAAGATGGATAGAATAGTTATCTTTTTCCTATTTATCAATTCTCTCTTTAAGGTATTAAATTAAATATGCATTTCGTTTTGTTTTTTTTTATTTTTGTAACGTGCAGTTTTAATAACCTTTTGGTAAACCATGGTAGAGTTTTAACAGCATACCTTGGTTACAAAGTGGTGTCTTGAAATTATTGAAAAGTAACCGACTTTTTCTGGAATAAACCCAAAAATAAAGGGTTGCTGTTTACTTTCAATTAAGAACTAATACAGTGTGAATAAGCTTAGGTTTATACCTCTGCAGGTTTTTAGTTCCAAGTCTGTAAAGAATAAAATTAAAAATTATACCTTGTGTTGCATGAGGGTTTCTTTTAAGGAGGAGAAACGTTTGGTGCAACTAATTCGCACATCGAATAAGCGTGCATGATAAACTAATTCAAGTCTCGGCTGTGAACGAGATTCTTCAAAAGGAAACTAACCAATTCATACATCGAGAAGTATGCACGATACAAGGCTTCGCGTGGGATTCCTAGAGATGCATTGGTGCATAAATTGGTGTCTTAACGATACTTTTCCTTCTTTTTACCTACTTCACACAAGCCCTGAACACCAACTCAGATTTATTTTCCTCTTTAGACAAGTCAAAGTCCAATGTGTTCTCAGAAAAGGTGGCTGACTTCCTAAACATAACTCTTTGGATGATCACTGCACTATCAGCTCTTCAAGATATATATCCAACAATGTCTCAATCAAGAGTAGGTTCGGCTCAACATGGCTCGGTCTAGGCCCAAAGCAGAATCGACCAATCTCCAAACTCCTCGAACCCTCTACAAATGATGAGGTCCATTGCTTGCGCATGAGTACTGTTTACATCCTTTAAATAAATAAAAAAACTAAAATTCCTCGATGCAAGAATAATCCTACTGGGTCTGAAGTCACTTGGTCTAGTGGTGAAGTCTCTTTGTAGTTGTACGAGAGATCGGAAGTTCGATTTCTACAGACATCATATATATTACATCACTTAGTGGTAGTAGTTTATCATAGTTAAGTGTTTAAGTGTATTAATATATATCAATTATCGTTTACAAAAAAAAAGAAAAAAAGAAGGAATAACCCTAGTGGGCTTCTGCTTTAAAACGCAATGTTGAGTTGTTGAATGCAAAGGAAAACCCGGTATTGGTTGCACCACGTAGTCTGTGCATCCCCAACTGCCCATCACCAGCAAGTTCGCATGGGGAACAAAGTGAAACAGTTGCTCTTCACCAGCGCAAACAAAAAGTCAAAGACCCAACAAAACAGTTGGCTTCTCAAATAAACAAAACCATTAGGACATCGAGGGGTTAGGGCTTGAGAGGGTGTTAGGCCAACGGCGGTAAGCTCCATAGTACACTTGCCATGGAAGCAAAGCCTGTTAGATTCGTGGTCACGATCCGACCCAACTCCTTCCTACCTCCCTTCCCTCTCCAACACCCCCAGCATACCTTAATTAGTTCAGGTGTACATCTCCGACATCGCATCTTTCCTCCAACCTTAGAATCGACGGAGGATATAATCCTGCTTTGAAGTTATTCATGCGGTCAGTACTGCTGCTGTTTATCTGTCTTTATATATATTGTTGGAACTGGAATTTCATTGTGGTGTTCTAGAGCTGCACTTGTTTTGTCTTTTTTTTAAATTTTTTGTGTGTGTGTGTGATAACCTTCAGATATCTTTTCATCAGATTTTTTTTTTTTTCCCAATATATAAGTTTCCTTTCATTTCTCTTCTTTTTATCTTCAGCTGGCAATTCGTAATTATGACCTTCCAAACCCATCTCTCTTTTTTTTGGGAATCCTAAAGCCTTGATCATCAGAAGACCTACTTATTCTGATGAGCACTTACTGCCGTCTCCAAGTTTCACATACATCCCATGCTAGCAGTGAGGGTCTTACATCTATCTGTACACGGACAAAATCTAATGGAAACGGCACGTTCACGGCCTGTATCAATCTTGGTGAGGGCCGCAATGAGGGTCTCGAGAGCAAGATGGTTCAGCTTCTTTAGGAGGGTCTTCCACTACCAGAACGGTTCGAGGTCTGATCTGACCTCCAACCCATTCGACACTGGGTTCTGGCTGGCGTCGGAGTTCCTGGTTCTGGCAGCACAGATGGTTGTGATCACGGCGGCGTTGGTGATATCCAGGAAAGAGAACCCAGTTTGGCCTTTGAGGGTTTGGATTGCTGGGTACAACCTTGGGAATGTGCTCAGCGTGCCACTGCTCTACTGGCGCTTCCGGCATTGGTATGTGAGGCAGCGCTTCTCCGATGTGGAACGGCAGAGGACTAGTGAAGAGTCCAGGTGATGCTTAAGAAACTGGTGATAGATTTGGAAAAACGCAATAGTAATGGTGTAATTCCTTCCTAACACACATGTTCTTTCCAATTTGTAACGCAGTTCATATTTGATGAACAAGTCCAAAACGTTTCTTGAGCTGTTCTTCGCGATATGGTTCGTGATGGGGAATGTCTGGGTCTTCGACTCACGATTCGCATCATTCGACCGGGCACCAAGGCTTCACGTTCTGTGCATCTCCCTTCTTGCTTGGAATGGAATAGTTTACTCCTTCCCGTTCCTGTTGTTTGTGCTACACTGTTGCTGCGTGCCCTTCATCAGCAGGTCGCTTGGTTACAACATGAACTTGGAGTCTGTGAAGCGAGGTGCATCTGAAGATCAGATTTCGAGCTTGCCACGTTGGAGATTCAAAGATGCTGAGTACAAAACACAGCACGCAATTGACAACTTGGTAAGTTTTTCATCTACCAAGTCTCAAGTAAGTTTCCAATTCTAAATAGCTAGAAGCTACATACCAAAATCAATAACACTTACTATTAGGATCAAGAGTCAAATGTTAGCCTTTTCTTCTTTGGTTTTGATTGACAGCCAGAAGAATGTTGCATCTGTCTTGCAAAGTTTATGGAAGAGGAAGAGGTGAGGCAGCTACCTTGTTCACATTTGTTCCATCTGAATTGTGTCGACCAGTGGCTGAGAATTATATCATGTTGTCCCCTGTGCAAGCATGAACTGGAGAGATGATAAAGAAGAATTCATACTTGTGTGCTGATTCACTCTGTACATATAAATATATAATCTCGAGGATGTCTGGATGGTCTTCTCAACAGATTGTAGCGCAAATTGAATGCATCGTGTGCAGATTGACAGACGAGATTCTCAGTCAGTGGCAAAAAAGACGGGTGTTTTTACGTTCTTACCCCGCAGCCATTTCTTCTTCAATGCTGTCTGATACGACGGTATTAAAATGGATTTTCGTATTAAGAATTGATGTATAGCATGATATTTTTTTAAAGGGAAATTACACTTTACTGCTTCAATTTAAAGATTTAGTACCCAATGATTAAAAATACGTATTCCACTACCTCAATGTTTCAAAATGTTCATGAGACTTAACTCCATTATATTTGCATGTACTTGATCATTATATCCTTTGGTTGGATTTCCATTCAAAATGAAAAAAAAAGTTAACACTTTAATGCCTTGATGTTTTCGGATTTGAATGATTTGATATAAACTTTATGATGTAGGAGAATAGTTTGATCGTAGGTTTATATCATTGTAGTTATGGTAAGGGTTTCAACAACAAAGGATTGCTTGTAAGGATGGAGACAACGTTACGGTGGTAAAATGTACATTTTCAAATGGTTACTAAATAGTTAGAATCAGTAAATATCAAGGCAGCAAAGTACAGTGGAAGTTACATGTCACCACCCGGACATGGGAATTATAGAATCATAATGCCCCGACGGACAACTCAGATAATTGAGTTACTTCAACCAATATAATGAATATCGTGGGAGCCTTTTTCTCTGTATTTATCATGGAGATGGAAGACCACATTATCATGTCGGGTCTGAGTGAGATTCCATTGTGATTGTAGCAGTTATTGAGCTTTCAAAGTATATGAAGATAAGAGTGACTGTAAATACTCAACCAGATCAAAAGAAATGTTTAAGCCTAACACCCGATATTACAATTACACAATGACATACAGAATCACTATTTCTCCTAGTCATTCTAAACCAACGATGTGATGGTAATCAAATATACAAATAATACATGATTAAGATCTAACTTTTTTCAAGTTAGAATAGCGAATTTTCCACCAAGAACAAAATTGCAATGATCAGCCACGGAATTGGACAGCTGTAATCCTCCTATCGGCCAAAACGCAAAACAAAAGGAAAGAATTGAACAATGCGGCGAGAATGCACTCAAAATTATTTCACCATCATTGACACAGCTGGGTGAATGACATGAAACCATACAAATACAGAAGAAGAAGATGAAGAAGAAACACCGGAGCAATGCCAGATGTCATGGCCATAATGTCAGATGTCACCGACCATCTATCTTCCACGAGTTTTCCATTTCTTGATGGGGAAAAGTGTCAATTTCGACTTTGGGATATAGGATCTTGCTTCAGCAGCTTGTAATCTGGATATGGTAACTGGTGCCTCGTCATTTGCTTTGTCATCCATAAAGGGTTTCACTTCGAATGCTCCCCTTGAAAAACCCCTAGCAACCTACAGTAAAAATGCCCAGTTAATAGTCAATCAAGGAAAACCATATCGAGTGCATTAAGCCATCGATTTAATAACATAAACATGTATAAGAAATTAAGGACAAAAGACCTACTGATATGGGACTTTGCTTCATGCGTTGTAGTTTAGAACTACTACAAATTTGTAAAGAGGACACAAAATACTAGAAATATGATAGTAACAAAAACGACAAACCACAGGCAATTTTTTACCGTGCACAGGGAAAATAACATTGATCTTTTGCAATTAGCTTTACTACCTGATGAATTCCCACCAAATTAAGATTGGTCAACAAGAATCATCCTACAAGTTATCTCAAAGGAACATGCTTATTTATGTAAACATTTCGTTTCAGCTGTCCATCTGGATACCAACTATATTCACTATGTTCAAACCAGTGACCCAATATTATGTTGCATAATCATTACTTTCTTAAAGCAAAAAATGAGAAGTATGTACCTTCAAAAGAATCCAAACTTTGAGAGAACTGCTCAGAATTGCAAGTTTTGTCCGTTTCCCTGATGTTAAATAGTTGCACATGTAGCGATCCACTTTAAGCACAAACCTTGGCCAAGACTTTGCGTTCTCAGGATCCGCTATCTGATCTGAAGTAGCCTGATACAATCAACATTAACATGCTGAAGAATTTTAGAAGAGGGAAGGACCTAACAGATTTCCATCAAGGCCTCTTCATGAGGGAAAAAAAAAGGGGAGAAGCAACAACAAAAAGGAAACGCAGAAAAAGATTCCATTTGATTTTATCTTTTCAAGCAGTTCACTGACAAGAAAATAGACCCAGATGGTAACTGACCATTCAAATATCAAAAGGGAAAAATATGTATCAATTGATACAACTGACATATCAATACATACCAAACCTAGGTCTTACATTTCTAAGAAGTTGGTTTACACTTTAAATTGATCATAAATTCAAAAAAGAAAACGACTTCCTTCCAAGCCCAAGGTAAAATATTATGTCACATGTGTTATTGCATCATAGAAGGAAAAGAAATCACTCACAAGCAAGCGGCAGATTTCACGTTCAATTTTTGAAAACGATGTCTCCAAAGCTTCCACCCGTCCAGTTCCATGACAGCAGGCACATGGTTCACTAATTAGAAATGAAACACTTGGCCGCACCTAAGCCATGAAGATCTATATATGAGTACAGAACACAAGTGGGTTCCATGGCTCGGAAATATTCATGTTGTGGGATAATACATCTCTGGTACAACTATAAGAATCATATACTGGGCTAAGTGCATTAGAAAACACAACTTAATCATTTCAAATGACATCTTTTAAATAGCCATACCCGCTTTCTAGTTATTTCCATCAATCCATGCCTTGATAACTCAGAAACTTTCACTATAGACTTGTCTCTCTCAACTGCTTTCTTAGTCTCCTCATAGACAAGCCTTTTGTTTGCTGAGCAATGGACAAAACCAGTTAGAAAACACAGAAGGCATCTGTAAAACAAGCAAGCAGAGAGAAAATCTATCCTAATAAAGAGAAAGGCTAGAAAGAAGTAATATGCACAAGATAATGAAACAAAACCAGAGAGATTATTTTACACATGAAATATGATTTTGTTGAATTTATGAGGACTAATACAACACCAAATGTGAAAGAAGTATATAGAAACACAACCAAACTTGAACAACAACCGGAAATTAAACAAAGTAGCAAGCCAGCAATGGATGTACATAAATCTATCGTAATCAACCACTCATCATGTTCCTAATGAAAAAGTAACATGGCTAAGAGTTCCATAAAAAAATCATTATAGCTAAAACACTGCAAGAATAAAAAATCTAAAATCATAATGCATATTAAGAAATAATCTGTACCTAAATTTATACAATAATTTTGAAGAAGTAAGAAAGGACATTGTTAAGTTTTTAAAATAGTTATAATATTGATGTTCTGATTTGTTGAGTAACATTGCTATCTACGGGGCACAGAATAATTTCACTGAGACTTGGACTCACCTTTCAAAAATTTCCTTCATGACTCATTTACTTTTTCATGCTTTAGCTTTTTGAAAATCGGTAGAAAATTCAAACATCTGCTTGGCACTCATATAACCAATTAAAACATTTGCAGAAACCATAAATTTTCATTGGTAGTTGGCAGAAACCATATTTTGCTCATGGAAACCAATCGTATATTTCTTCAATTTGGATCTTACTTACATTCATCATCCATATCAATGAAGTCAACCACAATAATGCCACCAATATCCCGTAGGCGTAGTTCCCGAGCAATCTGATTTTTTTTTTCCATCATCAAATAAACGATTAAAAAAATAATTCCTTACATAAGATAATTCACTTTTAGCTGAAGAATAACCCATCAAAACATATTTACAACATAGAACAATTTTATGCATCCTAATTCCCAACAGTCCAATCTTTAGACAAAATGAACAAAACAGAACATATGCCAGAAACACTTGGCAAGACAGTATAATTGATGATAGACCAAAGGTCATGGTATCACAAAGAATGTGCATCTTCGAAGTTTTTGATTGAGGATACTAGCACCTCTATATAAGGAAACAAAATACGCACGATGGAAAGAACAAATTGTTCATTGCAGCATCACTTTGGAATGAAAACAAGACTTAAGTATTGTTTGGCTACGATTCTAGGAAGAAAGATTCTTCCAAAGTTGAATCTTGGCCAAAATTGTTGCCAAACGATGGTTAATATGATATAGATTATGCACGTAAGTTGAGACATAATTAATTATGAGAGAATACTTTTGTTAGAGTTACATATTTATATGTTATGTATTAGGAATTTATTAGTTAAACAGGTTATCCATTTAGTCTAGGATGTCTGATAATTATTCTTATATGCACTCATATGCTTCTTAGTGAATACAAGGTTCTTTCATGTTGTTTTCCACATGGTACCAGAGCTTTAAAACAAAACCTAACCCCACCCTCAACTCTAGCCGCCAACAACAACACCACCACCCTTTTTCGCCACCATCAGCCCCTCTAAGGGTCACTTTGGACGACATCAGCCCCTACAAAGGCCTCCGCTAATGCCATCAGCCCTTCCAGAGGTCTCCTCCAGCGTAATTAGCCTCTTCAAGGCTCTCCTCTAGCACCATGAACCCCTCCAAGGGCCTCTTCTGATGCCGTCAACCCCTCAAAGACTCTCATCCGACGTCGTCAACCCCTCCAGGGCTCTCCTCCAATGTCGTTTGTCCCTCCAAGGGCCTCCCTCGGAGTCATCAGCCCCTCTAAGGCACAGATCCACCGTCGACAGCCCCTCCGGGGTTCTTTGCCCCTGCAAGGACCTCTGAAGCCATCGTCATCCTCTCTAGGGGCCTCATCCACCACCAATAACCCCTCTAAGGCTCTCCCTCGCCGTCGTTCGCCTCTCTAAAGGCCTCCTCTGCCACCAGTAATCTCTTCGGGCCTCGTTTTCTCCTCCTCTATCTGAACAATGATGTTGTGTTGAATCGAAAAGTTTCTCTAGACAAGGGAGTGAAAAGAAAAAGCAAATTAAGATCAATTAAATTACTTTTTACTCAATGTTCTATTTCAATTTTGTAAAGTTATAACAAGTGATTATTACTAGCCAAGCAAACAATCAAACATTCAAACATAAAATGAGAGAAATTGAAATAGACACGAGCAATTTTATAGTAGTTCAACTAAATCTCAGTCTACTCCACTCCGCAAAATTTCCTCGAGAATTCTCTTTTCCCTTAAATCTTAAATTTACAAACTTATTGAAAGTCATTCCAACCCTTATACAGTCCTTTACCACTCCTCAACACCCGAGAGGCTAAAACCCTTGAGAACTTTATTGAATGATGAAACTTTTGGAGAATCTCCTTGTTGTAGAAGCTCAAGCATAATCTCCTCTTTCGCTCTTTTTTAAAATACTAGTGATGTAGGTTGAGAGATGGAATTTTAGCTCACAAGTATTCCTTACTATGGGAAAGAGTTTAACTCAACTCAGTAGTGTCCTTCCAATATGTCCTTGATCCATATTTATAAAGGAATAAGCTGGAAGAAATCTCTCTAATATCTCTTCTAACGGCTAGAAACAGCTACTTGATTCGACAGACTGGACGATTACGGAGTGCCATTTTATCTTTGATCTTTCTCCTTTATGAGCAAATTGGTATACCAAAAATTTTTAGTATGTCGGATAATACTTCCTGATTCTACGTTCCGAGTTTCTTCGATGTGTCGAAACAGATATTTTTGATATTTTCTGTATACCGACAAATTTCGATGTGTCGAAAATAATGAGACTTACATACTTTTAAATATACATAGAAAATTAACACAATACATTACACTTTCGAATATTACATGGAGGATTTGGGTCTTCAAGAATTCTTCCTCCTTGGTTTCTTCTTACGTTTGTGATAGTCCTCGTGATCTTTTATCTCCTCACTAAGCTTTATAGGATATCTCAAATATTCTCATTAGATTAAAGAGACAAAGCATAATAAACTATATTTTATTTGTTATCATCAAAATAAAATATACAAATGTTTATTTCTAACAATCTCCCTCTTTTCAATGATGACAAAACTTAAAATAAAATATATCTTATATGCTCCCCCTATCAAGAAGCAAGGATGTAATATATACTTCTCCTATCTATATGCTCCCCTTGACACAAAGCATGCCTATTTATCTTTTCTCTCCCTTTTTATCATAAGCAAAAATATACATATGTTTATTTCCATAATGCGTCATATATATCACGGATCAAAGCATAAAGGATATCACATTCACAAGACATGTTTCCATCAATGCATTCATCATCATTCATCAATCCATTTTTATTCATAGACATATTCAATAAACTTATAAATATAGCAAGATATCACAGCAAAATATCATTCAATAATGTGTCCATCATCCCATCAATTTGTATCAAAAGCCATTCATAAGAAAAAATGACCCATTTATAGGTTCATAATCAAACAAAGATTTTCAAAGGTTCAACAGAGGGTTTCATAAACAAAAGTTCACTTGAAAATACAATCCAGCATCCAAAGAAGGTGAACGGCCTTGAATATATTTCAAAATATCGGAATGGTAAGAATCAAAATTTTCTTGGTACACATCCATTTGAAATGTAGATTCCATTGAAAATCCTTAAATTGAGCTATCAATGAGTTGATGTCTTCTAAAATTTCCTTGTTTTCTAATAAGTAAGCATCAAAACAGCTAGATAGGAAATTGATGTCCTCGACACACTCAAGATGGTCTACCTACATACTCTTCCACTACATCCAAGAGTCTACCATTTACCTAGAATGCAATATTGCCACAAAGCATGCCTATTTATCTTTTCTCACCCTTTTTATCATCAACAAAAATATACATATGTTTATTTCCATAATGCGTCATATATATCGCAGATCAAAGCATAAAGGATATCACATTCACAAGACATGTTTCCATCAATCCATTCATCATCATTCATCAATCCATTTTTATTCATAGACATATTCAATAAAGTTATAACTATAGCAAGATATCACAGCAAAATATCATTCAATAATGTGTCCATCATCCCATCAATTTGTATCAAAAACCATCCATAAGAAAAAATTACCCATTTATAGGTTCATAATCAAACAAAGATTTTCAAAGGTTCAATAGAAGGTTTCATAAACAAAAGTTCACTTGAAAATACAATCCAGCATCCAAAGAAGGTGGACGGCCTTAAATATATTTCAAAATATCGAAATGGTAAGAATCAAATTTTTCTTGGTACACATCCATTTGAAATGTGGATTCCATTGAAAATCCTTAAACTGAGCGATCAACGAGTTGATGTCTTCTAAAATTTTCTTATTTTCTAATAAGTAAGCATCAAAACAACTAGATAGGAAATTGATGTCCTCGACACGCTCAAGATGGTCTACCTACATACTCTTCCACTACATCCAAGAGTCTACCATTGTACCATTTACCTAGAATGCAATATTGCCACAAACAGGAATCCACTTTTCCCCCTTGATCGAGTCTCCAAAGCCATTTTCCAATAAGTGCAAGATTGCAAGATCAAAAATCTCACAATCCCATTTCTCCTTCCTTTTGAGCATGACATACCTTGTTCATGGTCTACCCACATGCTCTTCCACTACATCCAAGAGTCTACCTTTGTACCATTTACCTAGAATGACATATTGCCACAAACAGAACTCACTTTTCCCCCTTGATCGAGTCTCCAAAGCCATTTTCCAAGAAGTGCAAGATTGCAAGATCGAAAATCTCACAATCCTATTCCTCCTTCCTTTGGGCATGACATGCCTTGTTCCACACTACCATATGAAACCCGTTTGATACCTTTTTGCCACCTTTTCCACAAAAACTTGTTCATAATGCGTTCCAATTTACTTGCAACTGCTGCTAGGATACCCAAGATTGAAAGATGATACATAGGCAAATTAGCAATAACAGAAGTAATCAAAGTGGGTTTGCGCCCAAAAGATAAAATTTTGCACACACACACCGCCCCCGCCCCCCCGCAAAAGCGACTAGAGAAGACGACCTGGGAATCACTAGGTCAGAAGATGTCCTACATGACCTGTAACCTGACCAAAGATCCGATAGGCCATCTTCACCCAATTGACTAACCCCTTGAGCCATTTGGTTCAACTTATTGGTCAGATGCCCTCAAAGGATAGAAATTTGCCCCAGACCATCATGAACAAGTGCTCATGGCTACATGCAAGGATGTGCAATATCAAGTGTAGTGAATCCTTTTGTTTAGAGTGGACTGCGTATTGCTCATGGAAAACTATTTCCTATTTTGCTTATTTCCAACTCTCCAAATCTTGCCTTTGTGCTTCCTAACTTGTGCACATGTGTGTGTGTCAGAAAGTGCTTATAGTTTTTTCAAGTGATTAGAAGAAAAGTTTAATAAAAAAAAGTCAAGGAAGAAAGACAACAACAAAAAATAACAATTTTAACGAGGTAGAAAGCACAAAAAAAAAGGATGATAGAAGGACCAAGAAAGGAACAAAGAGAGAAACAATAAAGCAAAGCAAAGCAAGTTGGGAGACTCGAGACAGCATAATGATGAGGCTTCGTTTCTTCCAGGCCAACCTAAACCTCCAGCCAAGACGCAATGGAGGAATCAGTCTCCACCAAGGCACTTGCACAGTTCGAGTTTAGAAGATTGTTCGTAGTTTAGATTTGAAAAAACACCATAGAAGGTACCTTTGGTAAAGTTTTTGTCAGTCATTTATATAGGTAGAACATGTAACCTAGGGCAATAGCAAAGGATCCTAAAAACAGTTTCCCTTTAAAGATTGACTATTTAATTTGTGAGAATACGTACAAAATAAAATTCATTTCATCCAAGTCTTGAGAGCAGGAAGCTGTAGCGACCAAAACCAAACTTCTCACTTACTTGTCTAGCAGCTGCGAGATTGACATCTAAAACAGCTCTCTCTTGTGAAGTCCCTTGACCAAGCATACTATGACCACCATTCACATCAATAGAAACTAAAGCCTCAGTTTGTTCAATTACAAGGGAACCTCCATTAGAGAGTGGGACCCTGAAAGATGAAAGTTAAAAACTACAAATATAGCAAACTACATCAGCATCAACATTTTCACATCTACAAATGGAGATAGCTGAAGATATTGTTTGATAGATATGTAGTTGTATGCAAGTACTAACAAAGATTAATCTATTACATAAATGAGTTAAAAAAATGGTAAATTGTGTTAATTTTAGGATATACAGAACCAGCATCAATCAGTTTTATCGATTACCCACTTGTGAAAGGAACTATTGACCACTTTTTTGGAAAATTCCCTTTTCTAAAAAGACATATGTTCTTCTCAAACGATGTCAACACTTTGTGATATAGTGCCCATAGATTGAGAAAGTGTTTCATATGTAATAACATTTACCATCCCAATATTTTTCTAAATCCCGATAATATAAGGAAAAATATAATCCCAAAACTAGAACAAAATTCAATCTCATTCTGCCTAATAACTGAAACTCAATAGCAGCCAACAAAACAGAGCAAAACCACACCACTTGAGAAAATGAGCAGTTTATGCATAAATGTCAAATGAATTGCAACAAAAACTAAAATTTATTTAGCCAGCATGAATGGTTCTCACCTTTTACTAAGGATGTTATTGATCTCTTCCTCAATGCCATAATCATCAAACATGGGAGTCCCTTTGTTATACAACACTAACCTATCACAAAGATCAGGTGCAATTTCCTGAAGATAGTTGCTTACCTGAAAGCATAAGAGATGATCATTGCTGAGGATTAAATCCATAATTTCTGATAACGCCAGATAGGCTTCACTCATGCACATGATGTTCTTCAAATTTCCTCTACCAATAGAACATGTTCCACCATGTGTTCACATGTTTCAGTCATGTATTACTATCAATAGTCTTGTAATTTACTCTACCAATAGAACATGTTCTACTATGTTCACATGTTTCACTAATGTATTCAATCATGTAGACATCATTACGAGTTGATTTTGTAGTATAGAATACTGAACAAATCTCGGTGTTAGAGTATATGGGTTATAACTTATATTATGTTAAGTGTTAAATGGGTTAAAAATTCCATCAGAGTGCTTCTGTCTCTGGCACTCAATCATTCCTGGGAGATGTGCCAACTGGATGTTAAAAATGTGTTTCTATATGGGAACTTGCAGGAGTCAATTCTGATGGAACAACCTCCAGAGTATGTTGCTCAGAAGGAGGATCGTGTGTGTAAACTCAATAAGACGATTTATAGTCTCAAGCAAAGTCCTAATGCATGATTTTAAAAATTCAGTGAGACGATCCTTGCTGGTGGATTCCAGAGGTGTGCAGTGGACCATTCAGTCTTCTACAGGAGGACGGTTGGGAGATATGTTATATTAGTTGTATATGTAGACGATAAACTTGTGACAGGAATTGATACTCAGGAGATTGCAAAGATAAAACATCATCTACAGGCTCACTTTGTGATAAAAGACATGGAAAAGTCTCGCTATTTCCTTGGGATAGAATTTGCGTATGCACATGATAAAATGGCACTGTCACAAATGAAATATGTTCTGGATTTCCTACAGGAAACTAAACTTCTGGGATGCAAACCGGAGAGTACACCTATTGAGCAGGCACCTTCAATTTAGGACAATAGCTCAGAATTATTGGAGGATCCTGATCAGTACAGGAAGCTGATTGGGAAGCTCATTTATCTGACTGTGACCAGACCTAATATTTCATATGCAGTTAGCCTTTTGAGTCGGTTTATGCATAAGTCCAGGAAAGTACACTGGTTGAGGGTTTTACGAGTTCTGTCATATGTGAAGAGTGCTTCAGGAAAAGGTCTGGTATATAAGAAACATGGATACTCCAGGATTGTAACCTACTCAGATTCAAGATATGCAAGAGACAAAGGGGACTAGAAATCCACATCTAACTTTTGTACCTATGTGGGAGGCAACTTGCTGACATGACGCAACAAAAAGTAAAATGTGGTGTCCAGATCCAATACAGAGGCTGAGTACAAATCAATGGCACAGACAACTTGTGAGATAATGTGTGTGAAGTCACTATTGTAGCAACTTGGTTTTGACATTGAGATCCCTATGTCTATGTATTGTGACAATCAAACAGCAATATTCATTACCAACAATCCCATATTTTATGAGCGTATAAAGCATATGGAGGTTGATTGCCACTTTGTGAGCGACATGACTGTGAGAGAAGTTATCTCTACTCCTTATACTCAGTCTTCTGAGCAGTTAGCAGACATATTCACAAAGAGTCTCTGTATGAGGGTATTTGAGTCTTTATGTGACAAACTGGACATGGTTGATATATATGTTCTAGCTTGAAGAAGAGTGTCAGAGTATATGGGTTATAACTTTTGTTGTGTTAAGTGTTAAATGGATTATTGAATATCCATTTAACTAGTGGAGTCTAATATCCCTATAAATGTAACCCTAACTACTCAATAAGACAACAGCTTCCTCTCTATCTCTTTTCACACTCAGCATTGATAAATTTCATCAACTATATCAAATTCTTATGAGATAATTATAGAGACAATACAGGTTTAAATTGTGCTGAGAAATTAGCAGATCTTTCTAGAACGGAAGAGTATCATATTCCAATTAAGCAATTACAGTTCAAAAAATAGTAATTTCAACTTCAACAACAATATTATAAATTTTTATTCACTAAATAATTGCAACTGTTTCATGAAAGTTCTGAGAGTAGTAATAATTTCTGACATATAGTACAGTGAAACTTCAAGGGTTTACTCCACAGATGAACCAGTAAGCCAGTCAATTTTTAATAAAATCACTGATTTGCAAGTATAACCAAGTTGCAGTCTAATTATTTAGCTGCTCTGAGCTATAATATAAACTGCAAAATGCAATTTTCCATTTTCAAATAACTTTAATTTTACTTAAATGCTACCTCATGATAAGTTCGAGGAGAATCAACAACCATGCTTTTAACCTGAGAAGCAGGGGGCAAGTTGCAACTGTGTTATTATATAATAGTATTCCATAATCATTAGTACTGAAGCATATTGTCTTTTAATATAACCTTTTGTGATCACCTTGTCATTGAAATAATCTTGCACTACAGAGAGAGTCTGACCCATTGCTCTATGCAATATAACAGGAACAGCACCTTCTACACCCTCATCAGCAGCAAGAGCTGCAGATTTTGCATGTTCAACTATTCTTTTCCAGGTAGACAACAATCCCTCCAGATCCTTCTGCAATTCCTCCAGAGAATGTCCAGCAGCAACAGTTCTTACAGTCAGGCCAAACCCTGGAGGCTGCAATGTTTTTGCAATGACTCTCAAGCGTGTGCGCTCGGCTCCAGCAATCTTTTTTGAGACACCAATTCTGTTACAACGAGATATCAATATCTGCAAGAGAAAAGACAAAAGATATTAATTTTCAAACTTAAGTTTCAAAAATGACATGATCACGTCATATATTGTACAAGGGCAGTAGCATTCTAAAAATCTTATATATGGAATTGCTAAGCAATGATAAAAGGTTAAGATGATTGACCATGGTATGGCCCTCATCTGATATTCATGTCCTCGTTTGGGATATTCTGCATTCAATAACAAGATGATGAATATAATCCTACTAATAACTGGTTAATGATATGACTAAAATGTCCTCACTTTTTTTATGTTCAAAATAGGCATCTTAAATTATAGCTTGCTTAGATTACTAATAGATATATGTATTGGGTTAAGTTTGAAATAACGGATTATCCACTTTGGATAATTTAAATACCTATATGTTTCAAATGAATTATCAAATTGAATTTCCCTATAATATTCATTAATGAAAGCAACAATATACATTTATTATAAGCAATCAAATGCATGTCATCCTCTGAAAGTAATGAATGCAATTCCATAATTCTTGCATGTTCCCCTATGCCCCAAAGAAAATATATCTGCATGCCATAAAACAAATATTCAACTTATGACACAGGATTCATGAATGGAAGTCAGCTTGTTCTGAAGACATCATACGCATGCAGTTTCTCAATAAGTTGACATGGATAGTAAAAGATTTATGATGAAATAGAAGTACGTGATAATGTCATATAGAAAACTAAAGTTTCATGTTTTCTACCTCAAAGACAAGGGTACATGCCCTTTACATACTTGAGTAAAGATCCATCTATCAAAATAACATTTCTAAACATTATCTACAATAAAGTTATTAAGGAGCTTAAAAATCTAACTTGCACCTACTTTACATCTCTAACAAATAATGATAAATTCACATTAAAGAAAACAATCTAACAGGACACCAAAACAAAAAATTAAAATTAAAAAACAAGGGAAAAAATATAAAATCCAGAATGTGGTATGAGAGAGACGGTCAATGCATACCCAGAACCTGCTCCTTAGATTTGGATAAGCACTGAGAGCAGGACCTTTTGTACCTAGCCCTTCTTTGACAACTTGAACAATAACTTTAGTTCCTTTCCGGACATGAGCCCACTTGTTTTTTCTAGAATGGGTATCCCTGCGATCTTTTGGGTCTTGCAATGTTAAATCTGAAAGATCCATTTCTGTGAGATCATCAACAGTTTCACTTTCTATATGATGCCCATTTTCTTCATGGTCCTCTTCCAACTCAACTTCAGCACCATCACACTCACCAATTCCATCTGTCATGCTCTCATTATGAGAATCAGACACATCTATGACATCTTCATCTTCATGTTCATCAAAATCTTCATGCATGAACTCATCTTGGGGACCCGCATCCAAAAAATCATCACCTGGGCTATCATCAACGTACAAACCCACATCCTCACCTACATCCATGTGTTCTTTTGATTCTGTTTTTATACTGCCATTCAATTGTTGCCCCTTATTCATGGAACTAAATGGAGGATACACAAAAGGCTCTCTGTTCTGCTTAATGTCCATAAGAGACGGTCGAGATATACCAATATCAACAAATGCACCACCCATATGTGGAACAAGCTTCGTAACTACACCCAAATAGACACTATCACAATGTACATTATTTTTTACAGGCTCCAACAATAGCTCAACAAGCTTTCTATTTTCTAGGATCGCTATTCGTTGCATGGTACATACAGAAGAGTTGATCAATATGACAGTAGAAACAGATTCCTCAACACGAACTAGCTTGTGTTCGTTTACATCCACCAATTTTACCAAGTTTTGGCATTCCTGACCTGATAATTCAATTTTGGTCACTTCAGCTTGATCAGATGCATCATTGGTAATAGCAGAATATGTAGTAGATGGAAGAATAGATCTAAAGAACCACGGCTCCTCCACTGGTTGGTCTCTCTCAGAGAAACCCTGCCCAGAGTCTATACCATTTATTTTGATATTTTTTCCAACACAAGAAGTGTCATCATTGGTTAAAAGATCAATGGTGAATATATCTCCTACCAAAGTGTCCTTTTCAGATTGCAACATTTTATGCCCACCTGCCAATCCACTGGAATCATCTAAGTGTTCAGCACTGTAAGAAGAGATAAGTGTTTATAACAAATAATGCTCAGTGTTCAGTGTTACCTCTACATGATTCATGATGCCCCTCAATCTTGAAAATCTGAGCAGACGGGTCAACATCCACTGCCCATGGATTCCACAAGGAATCTGCTGGATGTTTTATTGTTGTCTTCAACCACATATCTCTCACCATAATATTTTCACTTTGTCTGCTTGGAAGTGGTATTGATAAAAAAAATGCAGGCCCTGGCCGCCAAACAAGGTTATGAGAAGGGTTGCTCTTCCCTTTTATGATGTAATTATACTTGAAATGAATCCCAAATGGCACCTGTGGAGAAGAAAAATAGAGGTGTAAAGATAAATTCCAAAAACAAAGAAGTTTGTTGGCTTCTCATTTTGATATAACAACATCAGAGCTCCAAACAAAGAATTCCGGTGGCTCACTACATATAACAGCTCTAAACAGGAAAATATCTAGTAACAATTGTATTTGCAAATTATCTTTCTGATTGCTTAAAAAAAATTGTAGTTGCACTTGTTTGTCACAACTAGATGTGAAAGATTTGAACCCTAGAAATTGGTATAAATTGAAAAAAAAACATTAAAGAGGAACTTGCAAGAAGAGAAGAAATTTGTGAACTAATATGATCAAAACAGACTGCTGATCACAAGGTTCTATGGGAGAAATAACCTTTATTTCAGTCTTCCACAAATTAGTATGCTCCCATGAGGGAGACAAGGGAATGGCCATCTCAGGGTCCCAGCATCCCAAGGCAACTGGATCTCCAGTTATGTACAAAAGCTGGCCATCTGTGATGTCAGCTTCAACAATCCACAGCACATTGCACAATCCCGCAGCCCTTGTAGCTGAGCAAGCTGTGTGGTAGATAAATTTCAACAACAATATATCAAAAGAAAAATTAACTAGTAATTCTTGTGCACTTGTGTAAGACAGAATTTCAAACTTCATGTATTATTTTTTAGTTTTTAGTCTCAAACATAAAATTTAGATACAATAATTCAAGCCTGTTATTTCATCCCTATCAATGCTTGCACATCTCTAAATAGTGGTAAGAACATGTTGTGGAGGTACATTCAATGATTTAAATAAAGCTTCTTCTTTTTTATAAAATTATGAAAGACAACAAATCCAAGCGAAATGAATTGTGTTACAGATTCTCTTAAAACCACTTTGTATCTGAAACTAATCATGTACCTTGCCGGATGGATTCTACTCCTGATTTAGACATATAATTGTGGCTCTTTAGCCGTCGAATCTTGAAACCGTTCAGCATAGCAATTCTGCGACATGAGTACCTGAGAAGCAAAGTTACATCAATGATTTTGCAGAAATGACAAATCTTTGCTAACAATGACATAAAGATTAATAAAATAGAAAATTTGCATATAATAAATTACTCGAACAGAGTAAGAGGCAGGTAAATTTTAGCTAGTGTATCCAACTGGGTGATTTTTCTTCCCAAAGGAAATACTTAAGCATAATATGCTTTAATCAAGGATTAGTCACTTGATTAAAACATATACTTTTGGACCAATATTTGAGACTGGATAGGGATAATCAATTCTTGCAAAACTATTCAATCAGCATGATGAGAAGTTGGTTAATAGACAGGTTTTCAAAACACTCTTCCGGACCAGTAAATAGACAGGTTTTCAAAACACTCTTCCGGACCAGTTATGTATTGGTGGAGAGATCGAAGATCTTACCAGGCTTCCATGTAGCCTCTTACTAATTAATGTGGAAGTTATGCTAAATACTCCTTCCAACATGCAGCCCATTTTGGTCCCTAAAAATGTCTCTGTTGAAAGTTGAAACTAATTAAATCCACTTTATATAGGCATCAAGTCTCACAATTGTTGAAGTCCACGCGTCCAACATAAACCAATTCTCTATGAGTTGACTGGGCCAAAATCTAAATATGCTCTTGTGTCACCCACACCAATTGATTCCCGAGTTTCACAAGCCCATGTAATTGCCTTTCTTGGAAGAAAGTTGGGTATAGGAGGTCGAACCACTTGGAGCTTTCTTCTAACTCTACCATCATAATGAAGCCTTGGCACTTCACTAAAACCTAACAGGCCACGAGCAGAAGTTCATGATGTTATTAGAATATCACCAGTCCTCGTGGTATTGCTCTCAACACTACACGTCTACACCACCTCAGTTTACAAACTAGACATGCGTACCAACAAGACATCAACCAATAACTAGAGAAAGCGAAAGCGAAAGCAAATTCTTATTCCTAAGCAAAACTTCTCTCTTTTTGCCATTAAGAAACGGAAGAGACACTAAACAAGTTGCAAAATTGTGTGAATCGGTAACCTAGGAAGAAACTTCCGATTTCCAACAAACAACATGTGTCTCCTAAGCAAAGAGGCGATCTTTCGGAACGCAATACGCATAGTTCGTGATAATTCGATTCATCAAATGCCATCGCTCCAAAGTCATCGTCTATCTACTCGAAGTTGCTAAACATTGGCTTACAGTGCGCGAGCCACCGTTCTGGTCCTGCGGATCCCTCTGTTCCGGAGCCCTCCCCCGTTCCCACCGAGAACAAAGAGCGGGGAATGGCATACTGCTTCGCGGAGCTCCATGGGAAAGATGCTCCCTCCTTCCCTCCCTCTCTCTAGAGACTGGTGTTCGCAGAAGCCATGGGAGCTCGCGCGCGAGCTCAGCGACGTGCTGGAGTGTGTAGCGGGAGGGAGTTCAGAATTGGGAGTGAGAAGAAGAGAAGATGGCGGAAGAGATAAGAAGAGAGAAACCGCAATTGTACATCTATATATTTTATAGAGACTACAATGGTCTTTCCGGTTCGTTTTGAAATGGGATACAAAAAGTAAGAATAAGCGAAGTGGTATTAATAGTGGTATTAATATTTAATTTGTAAGTAAAAAAATTATTAAACTGAATAAATGTATATTATAAGGTATTCTAGTTTAGCTGAAAATTAGAATAAATACTGAGACATATGTATATTAATATAATATATATAGAATAATAATATATCATATTAAATAATGTTATTTTTAAATTAATATTATTTTATTAGAATTCATACAAAATAAGATTTCATTAATAAATAGTATTTTACAAAATATTATGAAATAATATTTATAAATAAATATTATTATATTTAAGATTTATTCAAAAGATAGAACATTCAGATCCTATTTTGGATATAATATCGATTATTACGTAGAACAACCATAGAAAAAGTCTCTATAAATACACAAACCATCGTTGATATTTTTATCTTTCTTAAACTCCACTCCACTCAAACCACCTTAAAAAAAAGAAAGAAAAGGAAAGGAACTCCATTCCACCCACCATCGACAATGATGGCAGAGACGATCCTCGACCCCAAGCCCTCTCCATCCCCTTCTGAGCTCTCATCGACCCTCTCAAGTCCCCTCAGCCTCCACAACTTCCCTCACTGATGCATACCCTCAATGAGGACGACCTCTACACTTGCCTCAAGAACCTAGTGAGTTAGATCAAGTTCATCAACATCTAAGAGAAATACGTTAAGAATGAGCAGAGGAACCTCAAGCAGAAGCTCCTTTGGACCCAAGAGGAGGTTAAGCGGATCCAATCTATCCCCCTCGTCATCAAAAGCAATGAGGCAACGATTACAAATGGATTGCAGGTGACAATTGTTGGAAGTGTCAAGGTGACGATTGTTAGTGATTGGAGCAATGTTGGGTTGCAAGTGAGTTTCGGAAGAGAGAAAACATTCGTATGAGAATGAGTATTCGAATGAAATAACATTATTCCACATCCTATACAGAATTATAACTCCAAAATAAGGAAAATGGAATGATTATAACTATTCTGTTTTTATTCCACTTTCTTATTGTCTAAATAGAATTAAATTCTATGTTTATTCTCATGTTTATCTGGATCTAAACAGGTGTTCGTGTTTTCCTATTTTCAAGGCTGACGTCTGACATTAAATTACACTTCATAAAACTAAACTAAAGAAGCCTCATCGGTTACATAATACGAGAGATCCTTTGAGGAAGTGCTTGTAGACATATGTAGTGTCTGGCAACATTAACAGAAGAACCTTTTATTCCTATAAGTAGTTTTTTTTTTTTTAAGTTAGTCTACCACTGTCCGTTAAAATCAATATTTTCAATAGTTTTTATGCGTAAACAAGAAGGTAGTATATTGAAATAATTTGGATAAAATATGAGATTAGATTTAGCAGTTTTTTAGGAGTAAACATTTTTTTTAATTTGTCCCACTATTTCCAAACTGACAAAGAATCTATAGCTTTTGTTTCTACATAAAAGTGTTTTTAAGACCCGTGATTGCAGACAAGTTTTTTGTTCTCGGTAAATCTGCTATTATTTATAACTCTTGGTTATGAAAACTATCACCAAGATAGTAAAGATTTATCCAATAATACTTGCCATCAGGGATACATATATCCCAATCAAAAACATAGGAAATATGTCAATGTTCTCACAAAATAATAACAATAAGTCCACAAAATACGTAATACTAATGATTAATAGGTCATTAACCACTCAGCAGTATGATCCTTAGAAAAGCTTGGCATATGAAGATTCGTATCTGATGGAGGAGGTTGGAAAAGACCACTAATCTCGATAGAGGATGCAATATTTTGGCTCACTGTTTGCGTCTACTCCAAGTCCCAAAAATGTTACATATTTGTAACAAAATGTAGGATGTCTTCCTTTTTAAAACCTGAACCCAATGTTTCTATCTAATAATGCATTAGAGAAATAATATTGTTGATAATCAAACTGAAAGATTTATTACTCCCTCTGAAAATTCTATTATTACGTTCTTTCTATATTGTCTGAACCATTGCCTGAATACCATCCAAACATAGAAAGATTAAATTTTAAAGTAGGTGGAAAATTAAAAAGATACTCTATTTGGAATATTCCATGATACATAGAGGAGGCTGTAAAATAATTTCAAATAACATTTGTAAAAAAACAATGTAGGAATAGATGTGTAGTAGTTTCACAATGCATATTGCAAAAAAGTCATATATCAGAACCCCTCCAACCTCTTTTACATAAATTAACCTTGGTAAGAATTTTATTGAAAAGTACCAACCATGAAAATAATTTTATCTTTAATGACACCCAACATTTCCAAAATTTTGAATATAGTGAGAATCTAAGTTCTCCATCATTTAAAATTTTGTAACAAAAATTCACTGTAAAAATTTTATCAGAAGCTAAATTCCAAATTAATTTATCCATACCATAAGTTAAAACCATGTCATTGGATAACTCAACAAACAAGTCTGCAATTTCTTAACATTACAGGTGCATTAGAGCGAGAATCTCCAACTTCTCACTAGAATCTCCAACTTTACCAAATCATGCAGCTGCGCTTTGGGAAATCACTATTTCTGGCAAGAAAAAGGGGGAAAATCTGCAAACGCTCGCAGGCCTCTGGTGCTCTGGAAAATGCAGATCTGCTGCATTTCGTCTCTCCTTCCGATGGGGAAGCATCCAAACTTGCACTTCTGGAGAAGGAGACCCCCGATCTCTCCACTTCTCAGGATAGATCTGGTCACTCTGGGAACCGCTTCGGAAGGCACAGCGAGGGCCAGGTAAATGGCTCCGGTGAGGTAATCTCTTCCTTTGAGCCTGTTAGTGGTAGTTCTGTGCCTACCCTCTTTGGTTCTCTCGACAATTTGTCGACTGGATCTGTGATTTTCTGGAGTGATTCGGGAAGATTTGTTTACATGTGCATCTCTGCGGTATCTTCCCCCAGACTACTGCCTCTTAACAGATTTTACCCTAATATCTCTGTGGACTCTATCTTTTGCTATAAGGTTCTGATTACTGGTCGATTTATCAATCTACGATCTTGTTATGTGTTTGATGAAATAGTGACGGATTGCTCCTTTAGAAGTCCTAAAAATTATTGGCTTCACTTACATAAGACCATGGGAGAAAATACAAGAGGAGCTAGGGCTGGTTTCAGTCTTGCTTGTGATGATGATGTTAGAACTGATAATACTTATGATTTGCCTGGGAAATTTCTAAGTTATGCTTGTGATGATGTCCGTAGTCTGGGTATGGGGGAGATTTTTTCCTCTGTATCTGAAGGGTGTTTCTTACCCCTTCCGGCTTCACCGGCCTATACCTTCGACAGAGCGGTAGGCTCTTGCCAGAACTCCTATTCGGGCAACCGGCAGAGGTGAGAATCCCTATGCACTGACACGCATACAGCCTTTGCAGAAAACACCCTTGATACAGTGTGGAATTACACTGCCTATTATCCTCCATCTATGACGCATTATTTATCTACCCCTACTAGAGAATTAAATCATGGCTCTAGTTATTCTTGCACCAATGACTATAACGTTGATAATGGGGTTTTTCTTGGGTGGGGGCATAATTTTCCCACGATTTTTTCTGACGGTTGCCATTCTGTATCCCTCGTGAATAGTAGCGAGTCAAATCATATTAATTATCCACCATGTCCTGCTTTACCGTGTGAAAGAGAAAAAGGCTGTGCTGAAAAAGCGGTAAATAGGATTAATCGTGACATTAATCTTGTCATTTCCAATGTGGAATCTAATTACTCCCCTATTAGCAATGATTTTTTGGGTAACCATAATGTTTCTCCTCATTATCTGTCTGATAATGATGATGAGTCTAGAGGTAATATCTCTTTATTAACGGAGCAAAATTGGGATTTCAAATTCGAGGCTCTTGGGAACGTTTCGTGTACGGGAAATAAATCTGACACTGGGATGTCGTCTGATTTTTGCTGCCCTTCCCAGACCCCATCTCTGGCTCTCTCCTCTGACAGTCGATATACCTTCTCTGGCTCGAGATTTGCGGTGCTTCAATCTCCAAATCAGACTTCTACCCCCATTCTCTCTACCTCTAGACGAGTCTCACCTTCTCCTCCTGGTTCTTCGTGCTGTAAAATTTTGCTAAAGGAGGACAAGTCTGGTGGTTGTAAAAAGATTTGCAGGAAGAAAACACGTCCTCCTTGGGTAAGTTTTTGCATTAAACATGGCAGATGTTTTAGATGTGGGTTGAGGGGTCATGAAAAAAAAGGTTGCAAGTATAAGGGCTTCTATTTTAAGTGTAAATCACCCTCACACTCCGTAGCATTGTGTAAATTTTTTCAGGGTTCGCACATGGCTCCCTCACTTCCTCCCACCATAAAATCCGTTGGACTTTCCCCTCAAAATCCAATCATTCTAGCCCCCTCTGAGGCGGTCTGTAATCAACAAATGTTACTATCCCGTAGTGCCATTATTACTGCGCACTCTCCGAGTCTTACCAGAGAAACCCTACAGGAACACATCCGGACTAAATGGTCCAACACGTCCTCCTGGGAAATACCTGTTGATATTCCCATCCATTAAAGATAGAAATGACTCCCTCAATTTCTATGGTCCATTGCTCCAGATGATCTCAGCCTCTTTCATACCATGGACTTCTAATTCCAATGCCATCTGTAATATAAAAGAGGAAGGAGTCTGGATCAGACTCGAAGGGATTCCACATCACCTTTGGAATGTGGATACATTCAGACATTTGGTTGAAAGCTTTGCTGATTTATTAGAGGTTGATATGTCTCTGGACTTTGTGAAAACTCTGGGCTTCTCCAGAATCCGAATTAAAGTTAGACCTGGTATGGAGATACCAGATTGTAGGTTCTTTGCATTTGGCAAAACTGTCTATCCCATTAAGTTTAGACAGAGTTGGGACATATGCTCATCTTCTGAAGTCACCCCTAGGCAAACTCATGCTTGGCCTACTAAACCACATTCTGGACATCCTACTTCTGGTGCTTTGAATCCAATTAGGAAGCAATTCAAAAACAAAAAAGGATGGAGGGGCAATAGAGGGAATAGAAATACAAAAACAGGAAAGAATGTTTGGACTAGACCCATCAGTCCAAAAAAGTTATCATCATCTAAGACTACTGGTATCCTCCCTATCCCATCCTACTCTTCCCCTAGGGAAGCAAACCTTCCCAATATTCCTGCAACTGTATCTCCTAACCTTGGAGAATATGACACTTCCAAGTTTATAGAATCTGAAATAAAGGCAAGGAACCTTTCTTTATCAAAATTTAAAAAAGTACTTGTTGTTTACGATTGCTTAGAGAGTGATGATTTGGGAGGAACCAGTGAGGCTATGGCTGATCCACGCTCACCAACACCCATTCATGTGCCAGGTACTTTTTGCAATTTCAATTGTAATGCTAGTAGTTCTATTAATACATGCAATTCTGTTGCTATGCAACAAACTGAGGCTGCTGTTAATACTTGCAATACTGTGGCTGTAGTTAATACATGCAATCCTGTGGCTACTGTTAATACATGCAATACTTATAATACTTGCAATCCTATTGATACATGCAATCCTGTGGCTGCTGTTGATTCTGCTGAGAATTCAATTACTGATATTTTAGATAATTCTGGTACTTTATTGCATGATGTTCTTACTTGGGATTCATATGATCATTTCAAAAGATTTGCTGAAAAGATTGGTATTACTTTTAAGACTATTTCAGAGGCTAAATATTTCTATTGTCAGGTCGGAGAAGATCAAGGTCTGAATAGTCAATATCTAATAGAGGATCCAAATTTTTTTGAGAACTTTGCTTCTCTTTCCATATCCCAATGTATTTAAATGTTAATAGCAGCTTGGAATATAAGGGGTATGGGAAGTGGTGATAAAAAAAGGGCTATTAGAAATCTGATACAATCAAATAAATGCATTATTATCATTATTAGTGAGACTAAGCTTGAAACCTTACCCCCCACTACTTTAAATTATATCGGTGAAGGTAGACTTACTCAATGGTCTTTTCTACCTTCTTTGGGTGCCTCTGGGGGAATTCTCATAGGATGGGATGACAATCTTGTCTCTGTGAGTGACAACATTGTGGCAACCTACAATATCTCTTTATTTTTTAAGAATAAGTTGGATAACTTCGAATGGTGGCTTACAGGTGTATATGGGCCATGT